>VUQJ01027151.1:0-11919 GCA_015108635.1 Andinoacara biseriatus
CAAAGAGAAAGAGAAGAAATTGATGGCATGAAGTAAAAAAAAAGAAAGAGACAAAAAGGTTAAAAAAAAAAAGCTTTGAAACGTGTAAAATAAGCAGAAAACAAAAAAGGGAAAAAGGAAACCGCACGAGGTGAAGAAGCAGAAGAAAACAAAAGGTGAGAGGAAGGGGATGCTCATGTCTTCCAGGAGTTAAACAAACACAACACAAACACACACCTTCTCATGCAGTCCAGCGCGGTGCTGAAGTGCTGCTGGCTGAGTGTGTGCTGCTCCCGCAGTAAGGCGCACTGCTCCAGCGTCACCGACATCGCCGTGCGGTCCTTCGCACTCTTACAGCTCGTCAGCCGCACGCCGTTCACCTTGCGACACACCTGCACATGACAAAAAAACCCCCACAAACGCTCCATTTAAAGTGCCAGTAGTACCAGGCGGTGCTGGTGTAATTGCCCCTCGAGTAAGAAGGAAGAAAATATCATCTTTGTACTGAGATCGGGGCGGTGCAGTGGTCAGTATGGCTGCCTTACTGACAGAGCGTTCCTTGGATCAAACTTCCAAAGCAGACGATGCTGTTCTCTGGAGTCTGTATGTTCTCCGACTGTACTATAATGCTCGTGAGATTAATTGGGTTAATTATAGAGACTGAAAGATTTCTCAAAGGTCTGATGGTCATGACTGAACTTGAGCAGAGTCACAACTCTGTCATGCTCGTCTCTAGACTCTGGATGGACATCGACACTGTGACCGACTGAAGTCCTGCTTTGAAGTCTTGAGATGAGCATTTTCACCGCCGCTTTCTTGGTGTTTTCAAAGTGGATACGATGAGCAGGGGAATCACGAACTCACTGGCTAATGAGCTGACAATCACAAATCAGGTTTACAGCCATACCCCAAGCCTCTAAAAAGCTAATGAGCTAATGAGCATACCCTGGATAATCCTTCTTTCTGAAGATGGGGCGACTGTAGCTCAGGTGGTAGCGGGTTGTTGATCAAACCCTGATTCCTCCAGTTTGAGTGCGGATGTATCTTCGGGCAGGATACTGAACCCTGAGTTAGCCCTTTGGAGTGCGAGTTTTTGTGCAAATGTTAGAAAGCGCTCGGGCATCGTGTGTGTGATTGGGTGAATGAGACTTGCAGAAACTGTGCTTTAAGTTCTCAGCTGAGTAGAAAGGCCCTATAGAAGTCCCAGTCCATTTACCACAGAGGCAGAAGACACGTCCACACTTCTGCATTTGTTTTATTTTTCAGACCCTGAAGCTCTGTCAATGTTTCGTACCCTCTGTGCTCCCTGCACTTAATGTCAGACAAAACCAATAGAAAGGTGGAGCAGAGAGGAAGAACTAAAAAAATATGATCAGTTCAAAACAGCAATTCTAAAGGCCCGAATCACAGGGGATCGTATGTGTGTTCATTTGTTTGTTTGAATATAAAGATGATCAGAAAGTTTGAGCTCACTCAGTCAATCGTTCTCTGTTTAAGTCGGTTAAATCTGGTTCAGTAAATTAGCACGAGTGCTGATTGGTGTAGCCGAAGTGAGTCACCGATGTCTTAAAAACTCACTGTTCAGTTTTGTATTCGAGCTCCAAGCACTGGAGATCTAATAGTGTATCGCTACCATTAGCAATAATTGCACATTTTTTCAGACTAGAACCCAAACGACGAGAGAGACACATTTCAACTGTTGTGAATGTTGATGTTGCACAGTTTGTCCACCGGAGGGCACTCCGTAACTGCCCTGCTGGCAACACGCGTTTTTAACACCAAAAATAAATAAATACACATAAATGTTTATGTTTTGTGTGTCTGAACGAGAAAATAAATAATCGGCTGAAAAATCCTACATTGGGTCTGGGTCGGTTTGAGGCTATCGAGTGCCTTACCATAGCAGCAATCCACAGAACCTCCACGTTCTTCCTCTTCTTGGACTCCACGCTGCGCTCCAGAGAAGACACCAAGTCTTCCAGCGACTGGATACCAGCTGACAGAAGAAGAAGAGGAAGAAGAAGAAGGAGGTTCGGCTCAGTCACTGTTTCGGTTGCAGCAGATGAGGCTCAGGATAAAATTTAACTTGTTCTATTCATTCAAGTCAATAATTAAAATGATGAGAAGGAGTGTGCCATCTTAAGACATTTAGTGTCCTAAACAGGAAAGGTTCAGTAAGCAACAGGCCGAGTCTTACCCATGTCGGGCAGTCTGTCCCTCAGTGTGTTACAGTAAGCTTTGAGACGCTCGCAGCTCTGCTGGTTCAGCCTCTCCTGCATCGAACTGTCACCAAACCTGAAAACAGCCATAAGCTGCTGAGTAATTTCACCAAAAACTTTCTGCATTTCTGCAGCTTACAGGAAACAAACCTTTTCTCATTTTTTGGTATAATATTGAAATGCTGAATGTTGACATAATGAGGGAAATGTTAGAAATCCAGGCCTGAAGAGTAAATGTTCTTTTGAAAACCTTTTTTCTACCTAAATGACCTCCTGATATTGCTGTTATCTTCTGCAATTAGTACAGCACATCACAACATGCAAGCAGTACAGGTAAGATCTGAGAAGCCGCTTTCAACACTTGGCACCCATCCTGAATCTGTGCAGTCATTTGATCACCTGCACATAAAAACTGCATGTTTGGAACAACCAGTCACAGACTGTATAACACATCATGATGTCATGAATCACTTGGACGCCTTACCTCCACTGCCATCACTTAGCCATACATTTTATTTATTACACTCTCACCCATATAATGCATATGTACCGGCTACAGGTGTATATGGTGTTTTTAATATCTGTATATAGTGTTTTTGATGTACATGTGTGTATTATGTATATGTGTATTGTTATATATTTTATATATATAGTTTTTCTATTCTATTTTTATTTAATTTGTCTTATTTTATTCATCTTTTCATTCTTGTCTGTACTGAGCTGCTGTAATGCACAAATTTCCCCGCTGTGGGATCATTAAAGTTTTATCTTATCTTAAACCTGCTTGGAACTAAATAAAGTTATACAACAGCTTTTTGCCTTGGAAATGATTCTTAAACCACCATCTTTGTTGTAATTCTCCCCTCGGCAGGCTTCCAGAAGCTGGCCAATCAGAAGAAAGCGGGTTTTTGAGGAGGTCTGCATGATTCACGCCTTTAATATAATACAGCAGTTTAAATTCTGCTCATTAAAGAGGCAACATCAGCCCCTATTATATCAGAGTTGTGTGTGTGTGTGTGTGTGTGTGTGTGTGTGTGTACCTCTCAGCCAGACTCTGATGCTGGTTGATTCCAATATTGAACAAAACAGGATCAACTCGTATCAACAGTCCATCTTTGAGTTCCTGCGGCAGTGAACTGAAGGTCTCCGGGGGCAGCGGGACCTCAACAATAAAACTGCCCCTGGTTGGAGATGAACACACACACACACACACACAGTGAGGAAGATGCACACTCTCTGCGTGCGTGCATGTGTGTGAGTTTATTCATGTATTCCCACCATGTTCCACTGAGTGTTGGCAGCAGGTCGTCTAGTTGCTCTGTTTTGGCCTCGGTGATGATGAATGCTACTCCGGTTAGGTCAGCCACACTCACTTCCATGTCCTCCAGCATACCGACCTCATCACCTGACACACAAATTTATGGCTTATTATTTATGGCTCAGTCCCACTAGAGTAAAAAAAACAAAAAAACAGGACATCTACCTCATTGCAAGTAGTTGCTCAATGACTGCACTGAATTTTTCTGCATCTGGTGACCGATTGCAAGTAGCTACAGTGACCACTTTCAATCCCCAGGCAATTGCACAGGTGATTATTCATGTCATGGTGACTGTTGTACATCAGACTCATGAAACTGTTAAGGATCCTTTATCCAGAGTACAAGTTTTTACCTTCAGGGAGACGTTACAGAGCGAGTGGCTGTAAAACAAACTGCTACAAGCTCTCATTCCTCCAAAGATCTACTGCACTATTAAATAAGGACTCAGCAGTTTATAATGGCTGGAGCCACACTGTCGTGCATTTGAATGTTTGCCAGCATTGTGGGAAACTCCCCCATTCAACTGCAGACTGACTCCACCTAATTGCCGTTTAATTGCTGTCCTGTCCAATCACAGTTGCATTGAAGAAATTGACTCAGAGTGGTTGTAGATCTGGTCCCCATCAAGGCAACCATGTCAAAGGCAGCAAGACTGCAGGATTATTGCACACAGTCACAATCATAGCCTCCAACAGTCCCTAGTGTGACTGTAGCATTGCTGTTTGTGTGTTTACCATAGGTGCTCAGCAGGCTTTCAAACTGAGCCAAGACTCCTACAGTGTGAAGCTGCCGCAGGAAGTCAGGATCCTCCAGGCCGCCATACAGCTTCAGCATGAAGCCACACACAACTGCCGAGAGCTGAAAGATACAGAGTCTCTTCAATACAGAAAACTGGGAACTTCCACAAAAATTTGGCCTAAAAATGCACAAAATGCTCTTTATTGTAAATCTCTGTCATCCTCACGGCCTGGCTGAAGACAGCGTGACGTCTCTGGGCCATCTGTGCAGGGCCCTGAGCGACCGTCCCAGCCACTGCCCCCTGCAGGACCACAAAAGTCATGGCAACTCGAGCCTTCCCCACCGCCTCACGCACACAATCCCTGAGAGTGACCACCAGCGGGAGAAGGTGCTCCTGCCAGGAGCACCAAGAGGAGGAGGACATGGAGGAGCGAGAGGCTGGAGGGAAAACAAGGAAGGCTCTTTTACATTAATTGGGCAAAGTTTTCAAATTCATTAAATGAACAAATTAAATCTAGCTGAAAATGAGATATCCAAGATAAATAACAACTAAGTTCACCAGAAACTCTTGAGAAAAGGTAAAAGTGAGCATCTGGTTCGACACCATGTTCCTAAGGTTTGCAGGACCGAACACAGTAACTTCAGTTTTATCTGAATTTAGAAACAGGAAATTATGTCTTGCTGTGCGTCATCTGACTTCATGAATCCATAAAGCTGGGTATCATCTTCATAACAATGAAAATGTGTGCTATGCTTCTAATAATACTGCATAAGGCAAGTATGTATAATGTAAATAAAACTGGTCCTAGCACAGAGCCCTGTGGAAGCATTAATAATGGAAGCACAAGTCTAATAAACATGTTGCTGGTTTGGAGGAAGTAAATACTGAAGTTAACTCGGGAAGATCAACTGTAGAAAAAAAAACATCTGAATAAATATCAACAGTATTAAAAGTAATTGTACCTAAAGATACATCTGTGAGATGGTTTTGAATATTTTTTTTTCTAATGGTTAAAATGTTATTTGTAAAGAAATCCATGAAGTCAGCACTAGTTAAAGTGAAAGGAATACTCGGCTCTACAGAGCTCTGACTCTTTGTCAGCCTGGCTACAGTGCTGAAAACAAACCTGGGCTTGTTCTTATTTTCTTCAATTAAAGATGAATAGTAAGATTACCGAGGGCTTTTTTTTTATATATATATATAGAGAGTAACAAACTAAATGAAGATCTTCTAAATTACAGACGTGCCATTTCCTCTCCTGCTTATCTGCTTCAAGCTGTGCATTTGTGTTTTATGCCACAGAGTCAGGTACTTCTGATTCAGACTTTCTTTTTCAGAGGAGTCACGGTATCCTGAGTCACACGCAGTGACTATTAACGATTAAAATTAAACTAGAGTTTAAGCAGCTGCGCCGTGTTGGCACACGACATTGAAGATAACACAGGAGGAATTACATCCTTAAACTTTAATTTATTCCTGGTTCTTAAATTTATTCCCCACTGCTGTCTAATAATGGATAATGCAGCAGTGAGGCTTTCATTTTTAGCATCTACATGGAGGTTAAAATCACTCACAACAATCAGATGAAAAGTCTGAAAAATCATGCATGACATATGGTACATACAACCGTTCAAGAAAATAGAGCAGGACTGTGTGTGTGTGTGTGTGTGTGTGTCATTATTTGGTTTAGTATGTTCAGTTTGTGTGTGTGTCATTGCACACAAGCAACAGAATGATGAGTGCAGTTCACCTGATGGCTGTGGGTGTGTTTATTAGCAGCGGCTCACTGGAAGCTGCACTGAGCTCCTTTAAATCCCTAAAGCAGAATGACCGTCCCACCTGTGTTCAGAGAATTTGTCTCCCCAGCAGCTTCCTGCTGCTCTGGTGACGTCACCGGCTGATGGTGCTGCTCTTGCTCCTGCAGTCGGTCGACCATGGCAATAATACAGTTGATGCTCTTTCCAACGTTGGCCCACACCCTGTCCTACACAAAAATTAATGTATATAAAAATTGAAATCATCTAACACTTCCAAAAACAAGCAGACATCACGCACACACACACACTCTAACTTGCCCACTCCTCCTCGTCATACTCCGTGTCATGCGGGCCAACTTCCTGCTGCCCCTCCTGATTGGCCGGACAGTTCTCACAGAGCAGCCCGTTGCTGTGGATGTGGCTGGTGTTGGCGTTGGCAATGCACTGGTTATGGATCTCCAGCAGGGCGCTTTTCACAAGCTCCTCTTTGAGCGCGTGCACAAACTGCTCGACCTGGTGGACAACAAAGGAAGGGAAAGCATCAGATTTCTGAGTGTCCAAAACGCTGCTGGTTTCCTGTGCTCTTCTTCTTCCTTCCCCACCTGTTCAGTCAGGCTGCCCAGGACCTGCTGCAGCCGGGCGGCATTCAGCTCCTGGGAGACGGCGAGCAGCTCCTCAGCGAGCCCAAAGACCAGAGGCAGCAGCTGGGCCATCCTTGCCAGCAGCTCCTTGGCTCTCGAGCTCTCCTCCTGGGAGTAAGAGACACAGCTGGAGAGGGAAGGGAGGAGGAAGAGAAAAACTTCATCAATGAGCTAAAGTGAATTAGAATCTAAACATTTTAACAACCCCTATTGAATAACAATCATTCATTCATGTTTGGACTGTAGTCTCAGTGGGCACGCTCCTTAATGAAAAGTAGCTGCAACACAGCTCAAAAGCACTTGTAGCTAATGCTAAGCAGACAGTTTGTTTAAGAACTTTTTTTTAAACCTCGATTTGAGCATTTTGGTCATCACCATCTTGACTTTTTAAAACCCGACATGACAATCCAACTCCAAACCACGAGGACACTGAATGCTCATAAGGCAGCAACATGTCAGTCATAAGATAAATTAGCCTCAGTGGTCCATTTAACTCCAGGGCACAATTTCCAAACTAAACATGATTTGAATCCGATTAGCGACACCATAAACTCGGCACACATTATGGGCCCCATACGGGTTTGTCCGCAGTTTCCATGGTGGCCCTACATGGATTTGCCCAGATACATATTAAAAGGCCCTGAATATGTGCTCATTAGGACCCAGATGGTCCATGCATGGGCTATGCATGGACCATGCATGGGCCTCATGTAAGTCAACCATCTGGGTCCTGGCTGGGATCTAGTATACGGACTGTCAAAAATTATTGTCACCTGTCATCTAAGAGGGCAGTGCAGAACATGCCATCAACTTTCACACAGGCTGTACACTGTAGACTTGTAAGACTCATTACCTGGTAGGGTTACTGTGGACCCTTTGGTTGGTTTTGGCAGACGTAACTGAGATTTGTTTCCCGAGTATCACAACTTCTTTCTTTAAAGCTTGAAGTTTTTAGTTTTGGCCTCAATAATAAGGAACACGGCACCCCGACGCAGCAGTCAGCTTGTATCAGTCAGCGTAGTTCTTGTGTCTCACCTCTGAGATCTTTTATATCTGTCCCTGTAGGTGTAGTGGCACTTTTGACATGTATGGCTTTGGTGGGGTTAAGTCTGCAGAGGGAGGCTTTATACTCTTCTTTAACGTACCCCTCATTTAACAGCTGCAGAAAAGTAGGTGGATTATCTTTTTGCTCCCTTAAGAATAAACTTAATAGCCTCATTTTAGATCAGGTTGGGCCTTTGATGAGCTGATCAGGGCATGCTTTGTCTGTGGAAGCAGGCGACAGGCCTCCCTTTTGGACCATTTTGCTCAGAGATCTGTCATCCTTCTCAGGGTCTCAAAGTTTTTCACCTGGGTGTTGGGATAGCATTCTGAATGCAAAGTAGAGTTCCTCTTCTGTCTCTGGCGTGTCAAAGGTGTTCTCAATCCCATCAACGGACTCTTTAGGTGTTGCATGTGGGTTATTATTATATTGAACAGTTTGTAAATCTCCAAAACAGGACCTTTTGCACTTTCCATTATTCTCATTTTCTTTTCTTTGTCAGGCTGATCATATTCACCCATCATCAATCAAGCTTGTAAAATTCAAATCTCCAATTGCTTCTTTCTTGAGGGTGTGGGTAAAACCCCTGAGAAGATTCGTAATCTTGTGTAGTTGCTGTTATCACCGAAAGGGTTGGATGTTCTTTGCAAAAGGTCTCCCACTGCTCTGCTGATAGCTTCAGAACTGGAGGTCTGAAGTGGGGTAACAGGGGCTAAATCTGTTTGTGGCACCTGTGAGTCATTTCCAGAGAAATAGCTTTGATATTTAGTTTTTTCTTTGCATTATACAAAGAGAACAAAGAGTACAGTCAAACACTGTCCCTGAAGACATCCAACAGCTTTAATTGAACTCCAAAACTTTCCAAAAGTTGCTGACGTCACTGGAAAAAGTTGCTAAATTTGTTTCTTGTCATTTTTTGAAAAAAGTTGCTTGGGGGTGGGGTGCTGAAAAGTTGATAAATTGCTAAGGATTGCTAAGGATCAGGATTGAATTTTTACTGAGGCGCTCTCAGCTGGTCTTTGCTCTCACTGTGGTATTATGTCACTTCCGGATTTAGATAGCAACTTATTTAATAGTGTAATTTTCACATGCTTTACCCAAAGCACACTCTCTGCTGAATCACCTGTAAATTATAATCACAGTATTTATTGTCTTTAGATTAGATTAGATTAGATTAGATCAACAATTAGAGATTCGCTAGGTTAGAATACCTATTAACTTAGGTCTTTGCCAAGTCACTAACATTGTGGCTTTTTTAACTGTCTCTTCAACACTTTCCTGCTCAGTGTGTCAAATGTTTAGCTACTCCTTGGGCCTCTATTAATAACGATACTGTCAAGCTGGGCAGAATCGTGGACACAGACATGGAGCACAATGATAAGGTTAAACGAAAACCTATTTAACAAACAAGGCTATAGTCCTCCTTTAGTCAATAGGGTGGCAGGCAGGTTATCACTCGAGTATTTCCATCCTTGCCGTGTCTCTCCACTGCTCGTAAGCAGTGTGGGAGCCCTTGTGAAAAGCCGATGATGATGATGGTGAGTAAGCACACAGTGACAATAAAGCTACACATTGATGCAACAGTTACTGCCAAACTTGAACGTTCCATAAGCAGTGCAGTGTCATGGCGGTGACTGAGGAGATGCTCCAGCCTTCTGTAGCCAGAAAGGGAATTAGTTTAACAGCCCACAGTTGAGGGATTTACCATGTAGCTAAGGTGTGCAATCTGCTGGGCGGACACCTCCAGCACGCTCCGCCTCTGGAACTCAAAAACACACATTCCTCCAAACAGACATACTCACGCCCAAATAGAGGACGGAGAGAGAAAGAGAGCAGAAGAGGAGAGAGAGAAGGAACACGTTGGTCCAGGAGGACTGTGGATCATGACAGATACTTTTACTTAACGTAGCCTGTTTGAAGTCTCGGAGGCCAGGCTCGGTGAATTGGAGACCCGGCTCTGCACCCATAAAAATGGGTTTGCCAGGGAAGTTTTAGGAAAAGTCACCAAGTTTGGTGGTTCTAGCTTAAACCATTCAGTTATTATACAGCGTGAAAGTTGTTGTAGGCCTCAAAAGACCTCAAAAGCAGATTATCTAGCAGCATTATCTTAAAAAGTA
Organism: Andinoacara biseriatus; assembly: GCA_015108635.1. Classification (NCBI taxonomy): domain Eukaryota; kingdom Metazoa; phylum Chordata; class Actinopteri; order Cichliformes; family Cichlidae; genus Andinoacara; species Andinoacara biseriatus. Next base: position 9,814 of record VUQJ01027151.1, read on the forward strand.
ATGGAAATAGATTTATGTTATATAGTAACACTAAATAAGCCCCACGCAACCCTGAGCAGGATAAGCAGAAGATAATGGATGGATGGATGAATGGATGGAAAATTGAATAGTGATATTTTTCCCATCTTTTAACATGGTAAATTGTAGCTTATTTAAAGCTGCAAAAACTTTCAAGAGCGGATTTTGTCTTCATGCATTTGAAGAAGTGAACCTATACAATGATCACATGAAGTAATTTAAAGAGAGTTTTTTTCTACATGGGTGGTCACAACTGCTGTTTTTGGATAGTCTTTTAAACAGTTAACTATTAGAAATACACACTGTGACCTCGATAAATTAACTGTCAGAATACTTCAGCCAACCAGTTTCCACAGACACTATCAACCTACCTAAGATATCATGCACAGCACCCAACAAAGAGATCAATCTCAGGTGTAGTACTAGCATTTATTGTCACCCACTGTGTAAAAACAGGTTGGAAGGTATTTAGTACAACAGTTCTTTCTGGGCTTAAAATCTGTCTCATATTTGTACTTTACACTTCCACACTGGTACGGCTGAATTTGAGCCCTGAACTTGACCTAATTCCCAATTTTTTTTTTCACATTTCTTTAAAAAGAAGAAGAAGACGACGAAGAAGATCTAAGCATCAACTCAAGGCTTTACAACAGGCTATCAGTAACCAATAGGCGATGTCACTGTGGCAACATTCATCTTTTATTTACAGTCCATGGTTACATTTAAAATGTGTAAGCACGTGAACAATGATGCTGTTTATCCATTAAAACGCAGATATCTCTGCAGCTTTCAAACTCTACTAGAATGAGTTGAAATTGCCCCCTCAGTGTGGTGCTACCTGATCCACTAGGATGTTTCTTTAGAGCAGGCATGAAAGCTATGGGCCACCTGTGGTTGAAAGGAAGGCTGTGATTGGCTTTCCCACAGAGCGATACAGCCACAATACGTTTGCTATGCTGCTAGGCTCAGGGTTCACACACAGCTTGGAGCTCAAGGTCACCAGGCCTGCAGGGGCTCACTCAGCTCCAAGAAAATGTCTCCTAGAATCAGCACTCTCAACTTCATGACAGCCTCATGCAGTCACACATACAAACACCCTCAACGCTTGCTGCTGCATGATCATTTGATACAGCTATCCGTAGAAGCTAATGTCCCGAGTCTCTGACTGTTATGGTGGGTGGGTGGGGTGGGGAAGCTTGTTTGTGTTTTTGTGTGCAAGTGTTTTGAGTTGATCCCACTGAAAGTCACCTCTGATAGCCATTATACACCCACACGCTGAAATATCCCTCAATTTCTCTTACCCCCTACCAGCTAACTCCCCCACAAAGCACACTAAACAGACATGGTTTGTTGCTATGTTTCTCTGATTTGCAGAGGATTTACAGCAATGCCACAGCCATATTAATATTTTGGCATATGCTTCAAGGATCTGGTGGATCTTAAGCACAGCGGTAGATCTGTGGCGCGCTGTTGTCAGGAATAAGTTTAGATTCCGAGCTACGGGAATCAAACGTGTTTCCGACCATCAGTCAGTTCTTTGCCAACATATATTATGTCTGGCTTGTAGTAACAGTTTCATTTTCTGTGCGTGGGTAAAAAAAAAATATGTGCCCGTGTCTCCTTTCTCTTCAGCATCTGTATCTGCAGCCGTGATTTGTGCGAGTGTACCGGTGCGCAATTACGCAGGGAGGCTGCGTCCTTTATTTGTATGTGTGTGAGTTGTATGTGGCCATAAATCACCTCTGTGCCTTTGTCGTGCTGCTGCCTGCCTCTCAGTCTGTGTTCTGTGATAGATCCTGACACACTGCTGTCTGAATTATTGATTGTCTGATCTGAAAGTTTGATGCTTTGCCTAAGGGCTGGATTAACCTGCTGCCAGCACTGCCATCTCCACCTCTAAGGTAACCACAGCGCAGAAACACGAATACACATTCAAATTCATATACACGCATCTGTACGTGCGCACAAAAGATGGTACTTACTACTTACATAGAGCTACATATGATGTGCAGCCTCCCACAGGCCAATTTTCACCATCTCTGTTCATTTGTCCTCTTGACCCCCCCCCCCCCCCCCCCCAAATCCTTG
>VUQJ01027151.1:17526-27966 GCA_015108635.1 Andinoacara biseriatus
ATAAAGTTCATTTTCTAGACGAATATTGACTTTGCAATTAATTGCTGTTAAGATGATCACTCTTTATAACATTCTGGAGTATATGCAAATTGCCATTATAAAAACTGAAGCAGTGGACTTTGTAAATATTAACATTTGCATCATTCTCAAAACTTTTGGCCATGACTGTATATTGGTGGATGCTAGTATTAAACATGGTTTAAAAAAATCAGATCAGGATATTGAATCCCTGTGAGTCAAAATCTGTGGGTTCAGACTCAATCTTGAGTTGTGACTTGTTTAAAAAAAAAAAAAGAACTCTATGCAAAGAATTAAATTCAATTTAATTTTTTATAGCACCAAATCACAACAAACAACAGCGTCAAGGCACTTTATACTGTAAGGTAAAGACCATACAATAAAGTAAGGGGGATTAATTTTGTCATTTCAATGCGCAGCTTTTTTCTTTAGTCTTCAGCATTTTAAGACACTTCACTAATGCACACCTTTACTAGGGACAAAATGAGCAAAAAATCTGGTTTCACATCAGATTTGGCCCCTTGGGAAAATTAATTACCCACCCTGCCTTAAAGGGATGGTGACCTAAAAGAGACAAGCCATAAAATTGCTTGTTTCAGATGCTGGATGAATTGATGAGCTGCCTCAAGGACCAATATCAGATAAAGAAAGATTTTTTAACACTAAATTATGCAAAGCTTTCTAGTGAGGGGGTCCCATGAACTATAAACATATAACTAGAAATAACCATTATAGGTCTATTTTAAAGGGGAACCCTCTAATTATCATTTTAAATTGATTTAATGACAAATTATAAACAGGTGAGGAGTAATTCAGTGTGTTTTCCCCTTTCACGTTCTTTAGCATCATGGTGGGTTTTGGGGGTCAGTTTGGTGGCCACTTGCATACACTGTAAAAAATAAACTTAACAGAATTTATTCTAAAAAAATGTGAGAGAATTTCCTGTCACATGTATCATTTTCTTCCAATTATCTGTGGCTGGGATCACACTCGGGAGATCACACTCCTCAGGCTCCCCGGTAAGGTCCATGCCAGGCTGCTGGAAAGGAGGGTCGGCCCGTTAGTTGAACCCGGGATCCAAGAGGAAAAATGGGTTTATCATACTGGTCGTGGAACGCTGGATCAGCTCTTTATCCTCTCGAGGATATTTGAGTGGGTGTGGGAGTTTGCCCAACCAGTCTACATGTGCTTTGTGGACATGGAGAAGTCATGCGACCGCGTCCATCGGGGACTCCTGTGGGAGGTCCTGCGGGAGTACGGGGTGTCTGGCCCGTTGTTGTGAGCCATTCAGTCTCTGTACAACCGCAGTGAGAGCTTGTCCGTATAGCCGGTAATAAGTCGGACTCGTTTCCTGTGGGTGTTGGACTTCACCGGGGCTGGCCTTTGTCACCAATTCTGTTCATAACTTTTATGGACAGAATTTCTAGGTGTAGCCAGGTGGCGGAAGGCTTCTTCCTTGGTGGCCTAAGAACCTCGTCTGCTTTTTGTGGATGATGTGGTTCTGTTGGCTTCATCAGGTGGTGGCCTCCAGCTCGCAGTGGAACAGTTCACGGCCGAGTGCGAACTGGCTGGCATGAGAATCAGCACCTCTAAGTCTGAGGCCATGGTCCTCAGCTGCCCTCTCCGGCTCAGGGACGAGTTGCTGCCCTAAGTGGAGTATCTTGGAGTCTTGCTCATGAGTGATGGGAGAAGGGAGAGGGAGATCCACAGAGGGCTGCTTCTGTAGTCATGCGGACGCTGCACCAATTCCCTGTTAAAAAATAGTTTGATATACTTGACTGTTTTTTTATTTTATTTTATTTATACAGACATTTTGGCACCAACTTGAAAGAAAGGCAGATGTGTCATGTAAAATTTGAGTTCAGAGGTTAAATTTAATGTAATATTTTTATTTAGCCCAATCTATTGACCTTGAAGTAGAGGTCAGAGGTCAAATGTGACACAATATTTAAAACTTTCTATGATACTTTCTATATATTGACACTTGTAAGAATCATAGTTTCTAAGTTTGAAGGCTTTTTGTCAATTTTCAACCAATAAATCATTAAGTTTACCTTGAAGTCCTCAGTGGGTATAAGCCAAATTTTAATGGATTTTAAACATGACCCCCACTCTGCAGCCCTCAGCTCTGCATCTGACTGGTTTATCAGCTACAGCTGTCAAACAGTTTGCCTGACAAGATGGTGAAAAAAAATTTATCAAAACAGAGTTACAGGCAAATTTTTATTAGACTTCATAAAAACTAATTTCTTCCTGATCCTCGGCTATTTCTTTCTTCTCTGTTGCTGGAGAACAATTAACAACCCAGAAAATGTATTTGACCAGCTGTCTAAAATAAGGAAAAAAAACAAAAAACAAACCCAAACAAAAAGAAAAACAGCAGCTAATTCTGTAGAGGATGAAGATCCTGATAATGCCGGGGGAAAGAGAAGGATCATGGGACAGTTCCACAAACTAATGATCAAAGTTTCAAGTTTCAGCTGTGTGTCATCTACACTTACATCCTGCTCTAAAGCCCTGTGAAGATTAGACACATTATTCAGATGGCATTTCAAAAAGAACAGTCAATATACAACTTCATGTTTGTGATGCACAATATACATCTTAAAAATTGTTTTAAAATTGAACCGTAATCAGTATTGTTAAATATCAGTTTTTTTAAAAAAAAAGCACATGACAGGAAATTTATCTAAAAGGGCAAGTGTACATCAGACAAAAACGCTGGGGACTCGTGCATTGCGCATACATCACAAGGTCTCATACACAAACAGAAATATACATATATGTGGACTAAAAGACATTCCAGTGGAAAGAATTCAGAGGATCTCTACGTTCTGTCGACCTGCCCTTGGGTCATTATGTGTGTTACCACCTGGCCCTCCTTTTACCCATAAAGCTGCAGTGCTTTGCAGCAACAAATGCCCTAAGGACAACAGCAAGGGATGACAAAGGATGAAGATGAAGAGGAGGGTGGGTGCATGCTGTGCCTTAGAGTGAGGGCATGGCCCAGCAGGCTCAGCAGTGTCCCAGTGATGCTGGCTGGTTTTTGATGTTTAGAGCTCGGAGTGGGCTTGGTTTTTAATGTTATGCAACTTTGAAGATGGAGTGTTTGAAGTTATGCATGAATTGCACTCATTTCCAACTTCTTCCTGATTTGTTTTTGTTTTTTTGTTTTTTTTTCCTACCATCTCTTTTTTCTTTTGAGATTTTTTTTTTCCATGAGAAGCACAAGTTTTATGTTTGAAGTGAAGGAGTGTTTCAAGGGTATTTGCTGAAGCACCCATTGTTGTAGTGGTCTTTGTGCATATGCACATGTCTTAATTACTCTATAAGTATTAGAAGTATTTGATGCTGCTGTGTTTTCCTCCTATACTTTCTCTTGAAGAATCTACTCTCATCATTGGGTAGTTAAGACGCTGTTCACAGGTAGACTATATGGAGGAACGTTCAGTGTTAAGATTAGTCACACTATACTGCTCCCAAAAAATAGAGGAACACTTTTTAATCAAAGTATAGACCCTTTAAACCTTTGGGATATTGATCTGGTCAGTTAGCAGAGGGAGTTGTTCAGCAGTTTCACCTACTTTGGTGTTAATGAAATTAGCAGCAAGTGCACTAGAAGGGCAACAGTGAGACAATCACCAAAACAGGAATGGTCATTATTATTAGTGATATTATTGATATCATTATCCCCACACTCTGAGATTGGGTACCGTGACTCAAGAAAAACTGGGGCGTTGCCAGAGCGGCTGACCAAAAAGAGAAGATTATGCCTTGAAGCTGGAAACCTGGACCCTATTACCAAGACTACGTGAAGTACTCTCTGAAAGTCTACTAGATGTGACTGCAGCACTACGGACAATGCCTGCTGTGACCAGCACTGAAACCACATAGCTGATCCATACCACTGCAACAGTGAACCTTGAGATGATTGGCAATAAAATTAACAGTCACAAGGAGTAGTACCCTTCATGGAGGAGAAGACCCGAGGCCAAGATCAAGGCAGCACCGAGAGATGTTAGCCAGGTATTAAAGCTGCAGAAAGGTGTGATGAAGAAAGGGGTGCCTGTAAGTTCAACAAGCTGTCCATACCTTAGAAACGGCCAAACAAAGACTCATAGCCTTGGCTAACCGCTTGAAGCGGTATACCAGAGACACAGAAGCCATTAGGATAAAACAGATATTCTCCACCGAACTATCCAAGGTGTACTCTTATTGGCAGGGGAACAATATGATCCCTCACAAAGGCAGGAGATGGAGCAATGCTGAAAGAGCATATGGGAGATGCTCAGTGGCTAGTGGAATTAGAAAAAAGAATTGGCAGTAACACCAGAGGAGCAAAACACCAGCTACTGGTAGACAGAGCACTTACTGAACCAGACTGTCCAACCTGTGCACCACCTGGATTGATTAAAGAAAGCCTATGACTCAGTGCCTCACACATGCATCCTGGAAGGCTGCATGTGTGAAGAGTGGCTATGGATACCAACTACAGAAAACAGTGTTTTGTTCCTTCGTTTTAGCACATTCTCATTCTTGCATCCTCTGTGCGTTCCAAAATGGGATACCTCCCACATCTGTGCATGGTCTCCCTTTTTTTTGTCACATGCCTTGAGCCGGGTTGTGATATGACTGATATCAAAAAATCCTATCAATGTCTGGACAAAGCTAGCCTGAAAGATAGCGCAGAGGCAATAATCATGATAGCACAGGAACAAGCTTTTAGCACAAGATTGATAGAGGCTGGGGTCTACCACACCAGGCAAGGATGCAGGCTGTACAGAACAGTACAGCAAAACAATCCAGCACGTAACAGCAAAGTGCAAAATACTAGCAATGCTATAACCAAGTGGCTGGCATAGGATACAGGAACATCTGTGCCAAATATGACCTGGAGGTCTCAAGGCCATAATGGGATATGCCTCCAAGGGTGGTTGAGAATGGCTTAGCTATGGTCCTGTGGGACTTCCAAATATAGACAGACAATCTGATGATGGCTAATTGTAGTAGTGGCGGACAAGCAGAGGAAGAACGCCATAGTGAGAAATACCAAGGCCAGAGAGAGAAGAGGTAGAAAGGATGTGCAAGATGAAGGTCCCCATGGTAATCAGAACACTCGGGGTAATGACTGACAAACTGGGAGTGTGGCGCCAGCAGATGCCAGGAACGCCATCCACGATTTCTTTATAGAAAAACACAGTTCTATGAACAGCTAAGATACTGCACAGGACCCTCAAGCTCCCAAGCCTCTGGTAGAGGATCGGAGCTTGGAGGCTTATTCTTTAACTCGTGAATTTTATTTTTATTTTTAAAGTTGAATACATTTTCAATATTTGACCTGATTTAATACATTATTTTGCTGCTATGACCTTTGTTGCTCTGGCAGGACCAATATCTCAAGATGGGTAAGTTTACTATTGGCACATATATGTATATTGTACTGTATGCAGCAAAGTAGCAGAACAGTTTATTTCATTGTTATAACATTAGCAGTAAGTGCACGAAGTACGTTGCATTAATGGCTACTTTTAAAACTGTATGCACAAAAAAAAATTGGGCCAACTGGGAGGCAGTGGAAGAAACTATAACTGCTGTGGGCGTAATTCACAAACAGTGCATATGCACTGAACTGTGCTTAAACTGTTCCCACTAGTTCACACATAAAGCTGGAAGCACATAGCAACCTGATGCAGCTTCCTGATTAAACTGCATGTTTCCTTGAAACAGTGAAACAGTGGACATTGGGCTTCCATTTGCTATTGTTTGGTGGATGTGTTAGAAGTTCATGAAAAAACAATAAATAAATAAATAGTGCTCACAATGAATAAGCTGCCAATGGGGCAGTCCTTGGGTAATAAAACAGGGTGTTGTGAGAGCTTCTATTTTCTTAATTGAAGTTTTTTTGTATTACTACAAACACACTTTTTTTCCCCCCTGAAAATATTCTTAACATATTCTACCTCAGTCTTAAACGCCAACATAGTGAAGCCACGTTCATTAAAAAAAGGCTTTTAACTTTGCTTGGTTTTGATGTTTACACCCTCATCTCTTGGAAATTCCCCACTTATGGACGTTATATGGGCGGAATCCATGCAGTGAGTTTCCCTTCTTTGGTCGACAGATCAGGTGGTCCTTGTCGTCTACTTGCCTCCTTTATTTTCATGTTGTGTTCTTTGTTGATGTCAGACAACACTAACCAGAGTAAAAACAAAATGCAGTTTTTAAATGATTATTTTATTTATGAAGGGGGAACACGCTATCCAAACCTACTTTGCCCTGAGTAAAAAAAAACAATTGATTCCCCGAACCTAATAACTGGTTGTGCCACCGTTGGCAGAACCACAATCAAGCATTTGTGATAACTGGCAATGAGTCTTTCACATCGCTGGCCTACTCTTCTTTGCTGAATTGTTTTAATGCAGCTACACAGGAGGGTTTTCAATCAAGAACGGCCTGTTTAAGGTCCTGCTGAAGCATCTCAGTTGGATTTAAGTCTGCACTTTGGCTAATTCACCCCATTGCCATTCAGTGATGGATTTACTGGTGAGTTTTGGATCATTGCCCTGCTGCACAGTCCAAGTGTGATTGAGCTTCGGGGCACTTCTATGAAAAATACGTTTGGATGTATGAAAATTGTCATTTGATGAACTGCATTTTGTATTTACTTAGGCTACTTGAAACATAAGTGTGACAAATTTGCAAAAACATTACCCAGCGGTGCGTAGCCCAAAGAGGAGACATGAGCACGCTGTCCTGTAGGCCCACCACCCACAGGAGGCGTAGTAGGGGTCGGGTGCAATGTGTGCAATGTGTGCATGGTACATCCTTATTTGTAAATTTACATTTTTTTAAAGAGTAGAGCATTTAAATAGGCCATTGATAGATGTGACAATTTAGTGGCATTTAAGCTGATCTAAACACTGTCGACATATCTCTGTCAACTGATCTCCTCCCATCAGAAGAAACTCGTCTAAAATTTGAAGGAGTGTAGTAAAACAGTATTTCAGCTTTATATTAGATCTATTTTCATTCAGCTCCAGTTTCCTTCATTTTACCTCTCCTAATAAACAACAGAGTCGCTCGGCACCATCTTTTCCTCCTCTCTGCCCCTTGTCAAAAAAGACAAATGATGTGAATCCTTCCTTTTAAGAATGCTGCAGCCCATTTTGGTTCCTTCTGCGGGAGCAGTAGTACTGTTCAATATTTAGGATTAGGCTTTGACAGCATGGAGGAGGAACCATTATCCCATTGTCTTGTGAAGTTGTAGAGAGTGGTTTGGATCTCTGTGATGTGCACTTTTAATGAGGCCCATTAAATGAAGTGGCAGCTCCTCACAAGGAAAAGTTGGTTGGTGTTTAATAGTTTCACCGCAAGCTTACATAAACTCCTTTAATTCGGTGCTTGGGTACTCTTTCTGGGCAGCGCCGCGAGAAGGTTCCCTTGCTCTGCCGAAAGGCACGCAACAGCAATTAGCCATCCTCTGGAGTCTTAATTAGGGAGCCACTTCGACCTGAAGATGAGTGCGTGAGAGGACCACACGTCGGTCAACAGCCAAACAAAAATAGATGGGAAAAAAATAGAGGCTCCAATTAATTACAGACTCCAAATGAGCGTCCAAGTAGTCGTAGGCCTTAAAGGCAAGAGGAATAAAGTCAGCCAGGGCTGGTTTGACTCTGCTGGAGCGATTGAAGGCTCCCATCAATTTACAGCCCTGCTTTTACATATATGGAGAGCTTACTTTAGAGATGGGGAAGAATGCTCAACCAGCAACTCGCTACACCTGGGGGCACACAGATCCGAATGATCTCAGATTGTGTGCTATTATGTTCTTTAATTAGCTTATAACTGACTGAAAGGTGATTGTCTCCACTAGCTTATCCCTCATTTGGTTAATTGGCATTCAGTGCATGCACTTGGTGTGTTTGTGTGCATGTTTGTGTAGCAGGTTATACCTGCTTTTGTTCTCCCTGTTTTCCTCGGCGCGATGAGGGTAGTGCTGCCGTGACTATGGTGATGAGAAACAGCATTGCCGAGGATGACAAAAGACAATTGCCATGGTGACGATGTACAATGTTTTGGCATCTGCGTGTTGACAGTAAAGATGATACTGTAACGCATGAATGTTGAAGATTTCTGTAATGGCCATAGAATTACCATTATGACTGTGATCAGCGTTAAGGTGCTAGCAGTGACATCAGTCATGGGCTGGGTGATAAGTGTTATGATGGTGATGAGCGCTGCGGCGCTAGTAGTGACGGCTCTGAGGCCCGATGCCCACAGCACGGGCTTCTGTATCAGATTACTGCTGGTCTGCAGGCAGAAGACAGCAGCCTCTTGTTAACTTTAATGAGATAAAGACATGCCCTGCTCTTTGTCTAGGGAGTTCACTTTTTATATTAGAGTGTGTGTGTGTGTGTGTGTAAATGTGTGCACATAGGGAGTGTTGTTCTGCCACGACCACAATAAACTCAAAAGCATAGCGCAGCCAGAATAATGCTATGAATAAGAGGAGAATGTCAATTCTGATCGCCAACCATTTGTATTTCCTTTGATTCCTCTGCGTGCACACTTCTGCATTAACCATGTTTGTGCTCTATATGGTTCATGATTGGCTTATTTGCAAATGAGCAATGCTCTTGCTTCAACAGACCTTGACAGCTGACATTATACAAATGCTTCTTTGCCTCTGTGTGAAAAACTGTATGTGTGTGTGTCTGTATAATGAATATATCCTTGCATAGATCTGTTTGTGTGCTGGTGAAAGCACGTGGCTGGGCGCCATGCCAGCCTCTAAGTGACAGCACCCGCTCTCATTGGCGCATCTTTGTCTCAGAGACTAATGGCACAGAGAGAATCAATTACCGCCATAACGTTGGTGATATGCCAGAGCTGCTGGGCGGTGGAGGAGAGAATGAGCCATTCCCATGCACCCTCTGCGTTCACCCACCTCCCATCCGCCTCTTCTTTCTCCTCCTTGTCCTCTTGTGTCAACCAATGGCTGATTTGAATCTTTGACTTGTCGCCTCTCTTCCCGTCATCAGGCCTCTGTGGAGCACCGCAGAGAGATGGCACCCATTCCAGACACTCCCCAGAAGCCACAGTCACACCCCATCATCAGAGAAGCCCAGGATCCCGGCGGTGAGGCAGATAAGGACACCCTGCGGTTTGAAGACATAGTTCCACTCCACCATTCAGTGTGGCAATACTTTATTATTTGCAATATAGCCTTTTAAAACAGTACTCCCATTGCTCTCCCTCGCCACTATCTGGTTCATACTGGATTTTTAAAATAACCTACTGCACTTGATGCTGCAGATCCCTGCATCCTTCTTCGTTTGCCACAATGCAACCTGAGTGTGCCTGTGGTCTACAGTCCTCGCTGAATTGACATGACAATGACTGTGTCACTGTAAGTGAGTCCATGAGGACCAGTCCAGAAGACTTAGCATCTTGTGTTGCAAGTCTGAGAGTCACTTTCCTGCCTGCCACATGAGGATGCCACAGTTGAAACTTTGAAAAATGGTTATAATCATATTTGACAATGAGGATATATTTCAAGATGTTTTGTTAGATCCCATTTTAATATCTGAAGTTTATATTGTCGGGCCTTTACCTTAAAATATAAGATGCCTTGAGGCAACTGTTTGTTGTGATTTGGCGCTATATAAATAAAACTGAATCAAATGCATTCCTATATTTGCACATGCATTTATAAAAATGGAAACCTATAGTAAAGCATTTTTACTTTTTTTTCCAGTTTTCTGTATTGAGAGATTGAGGACAGTTTAAATACAACGACATCATTGTTTGTTGAATTGATTGATTTTCTTGACAATTTTTGATATTCTTACTTCTGCCCTGTTTAAAATATATTTAAATGATTTAGCTCTTGAAATCAAGATTTCTCATTAATGTATGAGATAATTTAATTCTGTGTGTGAATAATTTTTCTCTATTGGCTGAAATACACAAGACATGCAGTATTATTCCTTTTTTGAAAAGGTAACCCAAGAAATATTAAAACTTTGACTTTTGAAATGGTAACACTGGACAATGCATTAATAATATGTGTAAATTCTTGATAAATTTATGAGCTACAAAGTTGAAATTAAGATCTTGGGTATTTCAGCTACTCACAACTCTATGATTCAGTTGTCTCCAGTATTAAATTATGTTTCAGGGATATGGTAATTTAAAAGCCTCAAGCAAACTATGGTCCTGAACCCTGAACCATATGTTACTGCAAGCTTATCAAGAAGCTGAAGTTTTTTAGTTTCATTGTCACAAACAAGGATCCGTCCTCTTGCCTTGAAGTTGGCAGAATGAAAAATATCTAGGTTGTGTGGATTAGAAAAATGTAAAATAGGAGAAGTTGAGAATATATCAACTTAATGAATCAATCCATCAATCTTCCTCCTGACA
>VUQJ01027154.1:0-13353 GCA_015108635.1 Andinoacara biseriatus
CATTTCCTCATGCATAACCTTGTTTTAGCCTGTACTCTTGGATTTTCACTCTAGCTCATTTTGTTTTCCTCACTGGCTGCCTTGAAGTGTTTGACCTCAAAATTAATTTTTTTTTTTTTTTTTCAATCATCTTAAAAACCTCTGACTACCTGTGTAAACAGTAACATTTAAATGCAGGTGACATTAAATGAAAGCTAATGACAAGATAGGCATGACGCTGTCTTGCTGTAACCTCTGTATCATATTACCAATGCTCTGCCTGTTGCTGGTGGACGTACTGCGCCGTCTTCAGACGCTCTGTCTCAAGGCAAGTAAATAAATTGACACACGCACAACGGAGCAAAACAGCATCATGCATCATTCATTTTTGTAATCAGTGCGCTGTCAGTATATTTGTCTAATGATCCATAACGCATTAGCAAGCTTGGAATTGGGTTTCGGGTGAAGGGACACTGATAAAAAAAAATTGCATTTAACGAATCACACGTGTTTGTGCACATTCTGAAAGCGCTCCAGCGTACACAAAATCTTTTGTAGGTCTGACTGAGAATAATGAGTATGATACTGATTGTTTGGGTGCTCTGGGACTTCATTGCCACTGATATACTCTCTAGCAGCATTGAAATAAATTAATCATAACTTCAGTCATTCCCCAAACTGCTCACTTTTGAAAAAGAATATATATATTGCAATATGGGGCCACTTTTTTTAAACATAAAGCTGTCTCCTGGTTGTTTTTTCAAATATAGTTGTCTTCCTTTGCTCCGCTTTGATTCGCCTTCCTGTCCTTGTGCCCTGTGAAACAATTTTACAGCAATAAATGAAGAGGCCAAGCTTTGACGGGGAACGAGGAAGAGAGGAGAGGCAGGTTTAAGACGTACAAGCAGAAGGTAGTGAGAGGCTAAGAGGAATGAATAGGAGAGGCTGAAAGATTGATTAAGAAAGTGTGAAGGAAGAAGAAACGCACATTGTATCCACCTGCTGCCAAAGAATTACCTAATGAGAACCAAGGGATCCTTAAGAGTGGAGGGAGGGAGAGAGAGAGAAATACTATGAAAAATGGTGAGCTGTCAGATGAGTACTGGAGGGAGAACTTTAAGTGTTTTGGCCTGACCACTGAGAATAAGCTTGTGTGAGTGCACCCATAAAAATGCGTGCTGTGAAGCACTGCACAGCTGCAACTGCAGCTGCAACTGCAACATACATAGATATTTTAAAGTATTTGCAAACTATTTGCAGTCCATGCAACTTTTAACAGACATACAGAGATGTAGCAATGGCACGTAGTTCACTTCTATGAAATCCTCCTTCAGCATTTAATTTCAGGCACACAGCCTCTTGCCTTTTAACCTTGTTTTACATTGTTTTCAACCATCCCTTGTCATTCATTCCTCTTCTGTTCAGCTACCTCTGATTTATGCATGCAGTTCTGTGCTTTCTTAAAAGCATCACTGACGCCTCACTCTAATGCGCAGCGTGTCTCTGGGCATGCCTTGAGTTAGCACATTCATTTGATTTGTGTATAGTCAGAATATAGTCTAAAATCCATTAAGACAAGAGATGTGGGTACTTGTTTAGCATCCAGGTGTTAGTGCATGTGAAAAATGCAGAAAGATGAGAGTCATGATGCCGAAGTACATTATCAAACTGTGGAAAGGCTTGGGTGGGAAGTTACACCTAGAGACATCTGAGTTGCTTGGATTGTTCAAATGTCCGTCAGCTCTGTGTAAAGCTCACCTTTTATTTCAGTACATGCCTGTCTTGTATCAGAGTCATCTATTCATCTAGTCATTGTTCTGGGAACTTCCATGAACTCTCTGTTATCATTGGTGATGACCCCAACCCTAACCCTGTGAACTCAGAAGGGCATTTTTTTTTCAAAAGAATTGTTTAAATTTTGTCAATCAGGGAACAAAAAAAATAATGATTCTAACTGACATGCATTAAAAACGATTTATTTTTTACCCCCAAAAAACACATTTTTGTCTTTCTCCAAACAGCATTAATGTTCGGTTCATCCCCATGTACAGTATGCATTATCAAATTCTGATCATTAATAACCAGAAGCGTGCCCAGACTATATAGGTGACCTATCGCTAATCTCCCTGTAACAGACTTCAATGTGGTACAAATTGCTTCCTTCTAGAGTATAAACGACGTACTGGGTCAGCTGGGACAGAGAAAGAAAAAACACACCATGCCAGATTGGGAGAGAACAAACAAATAATAGTCATTTAATAGACTGAGATAAATCAAACTAGTTTTATAATTATAGTAGATGACATGGTGGTGCAGTAATTAGTAGAGCCCAATATATTGCGGCTGATATCTGCATTTATAACGGCCAATAAATTAAAATGTAAAAAATATAGAAGAGATGGGAGAAACTCCCTTCAATGGTGTTGATGTTGTGTAGTTTGTGAGTGTGAATGGTTGTCTGTTTCTCTCTGTGTTAGCCCTCTAATAGACTGGTGACCTGTTTGGGGCGAACCCCACCTTTCACTCTGTGACAGCTGTTATAGGCTCCACTCCTGCAACCCTGAAATGGTGTAAGCAGTTAAGAGGATGGATGGATGGACGGATGGATGGATGGACGGATGGATGGATGGATCATAGTCAGAGATAATGATGAAAATTAGTGGTACTTGGAGCTCAGTGACGTAAAGATCCTTTTTTGGATGTTACATTTCTGCATCCATGAGTATGCAGGTGCACGGTCCAGAGCTCCAAGTGATGAGAACTTCATTATCATAGGCTGAACACAAGGCAAGTATGTGACATCCTATTGCTTTTCATTTGGCGCATTTGTCCTTGAGACACACTACAAGTGTGTAATTCAAGTGGACTAACAAATAGTATAAAAACAGCCTGAACATTATATGACAAGGCATCAAAAATCTTAATGTATACCTAATATCCTTGAAATGTTAGTGGAAGGCACAATAAGCACATACCCTAAAAGATTTTGTGGTTATCACAAAACTTCACGGTGCTCTGGAATGAAGACAATCCAATCGGTATATACCATATGGAGTAAATGGATGGAACTGTTCAACTTTTTCCCCTCTTTAAAGCTGGCAAAAATCCCTATAGGGTATGTTTTCAGAGCTGAAGCCAGTGTTCTGTTAATAGGATCTAATTGGAAATGGCTGGTGTTAAGGAAGTTGCTTGGGTTGTCTGAACTTAATCCTGTGGAAATCCCTAAGAAGTTATTAAAAATCTATGTGCAGTGTCCTAAATGTAGGACACTGATTCGCAAATGGAACTAAGCTTTTAGACTCTATGGATTTAGCAGTTGCCCCAAAGTTGAGCATACAGTAATGCAATAGTTTTGACAAAGGCTCTTACAGTATGTTAGGGAAAAAATAGCCTAAATATTTTATAGTGTATTTCTTGTTCATCACAGCCATTAAGCAGACATTGTACAAAACGTTTTTTATACTTTCTAAGTTCTGCTTCTGCCCACAAATTCAAACTATGTTCTATGAGTACTGAGAAATCTGTAGTTGATGGTTGAACAGAGATATTGCCATTGCTATGTCAAACAACTTTCCTAAAGATCGGTTAAGGAACTGTTTCTTAACATTATAATACTATCTCTGCCCTGCAATATGAGAGCAATGCCTACATTAATCTTTAAATGGTTAAGATGCTGATTTTTTTTTCCTTTCTATAGTGACTCATGGACCATGAGCCCCAGTCTTTAAGCATCAAATCAAATATGCTGCCACTAAGTGCATATTGAAGACCTACTTTCTCACCTGAAACATTAAACTCAGCCGGTTTGCCAACCGACAAGCTGAGCCACTGTGAGTTTAATTATCTAGCAAATAGCAGCTGAAATCTTCCATTATATCAGCCACAAAACTGATGGTTTCTGAAATTAGAAAAACAAACAACAAATGATGAAAAGAACTAATAATACTACAGAATAGTTATATACTGTGCCACTCCTATCAATGCAAACATGGGAAACTGGGCCAGCTTGGCAACTTTAACCACATGTGTGGTGGTCAGTTCACCCAACTTACAAAATAGTGCTAAGCCTAAACAAATGAAAAGCCATATATTACATGTACTTTTACACTTTTACTTGCATCATCTATAGAAGGTGGTTTATTAGCGCCATTAAACTAAAACAGGGCTGCTGCAGATTGCTCTGCGGCAAATGCTGCCTCTGTGGTCTCTCGTTCTTTCATTGCAGTGGCCAGGCCAGACCTGTCCTCTGCTGACCTGCTATGAACTGGCCATGCTGCTCAGCCCTGTGGGAAATCCTTGGTGCATGTCTGGCCCTAATTAATGCCTCTACTGCGGTCTCTTGTTAGACGGGGAGATGGAGAGAGCAAGTGAGAAGGCGAGAGATAAAGAGAGGGAGACAATTAAGTATTGATTGTATTTGCATAAATAGCTGCAGTTGTTTAATGACCTCACATGTTAGCGCTGCACTCTCTTTATTTTTTGGGGGAGAAAAAATTAAGAGAGTTTGAATGAGGAAGAAAAAGAGGTGACTAGAGTCAAGAGAATGCATGGATCTCCTGCAATGCGACATTGCCAAGGCCCTTTAATCGAGCAATCCCAAAGGCTATGCCACTATGTGCTAACTTCGCTATTTGAACCAATTATTGCCCCATTAGTGAGTCCACTGTATTAGGCTGGCAGAAGATAATAATGTTTTTCTGTTGAGTTGGTCATCAAAATAATAGCTTGGATAAAACACCTGAGGAGGTGAACTAGTCACTTTAGTGGCACTCTCTATATCAGCGGTAGCACCTAATAAATGTGGCCTTTGTAATTGAGGG
This sequence comes from Andinoacara biseriatus, assembly GCA_015108635.1. NCBI lineage: Eukaryota > Metazoa > Chordata > Actinopteri > Cichliformes > Cichlidae > Andinoacara > Andinoacara biseriatus. The sequence continues at coordinate 4,800 of VUQJ01027154.1, forward strand.
GAAACAGAGTGGAGTGCATGGAGAAAAGAAGAGAAAATAATTGCTGTTCTCCTCGCCTTGCCCTTTTTCATCCCGGCTGCGCTCATCATGCAGCCCCCTGACCCTCAGTGAGGTCACTCCTGATGACTAATTATTCAGGTGGCAGGACTACAAAAAGTTGTTGTGCAAGTACAAGTACCAAGAGAGTGAGAGTGCAAAAAGTGCAAGCATGCATGTGGGTGAGTATATGATATGCATCTTAAAAGGGACTATGAGGATGTTGGGATTTATTATTAAATAAGCTGGAGCACGCTGTGTATTTTTAGGGTTTATGCAGAGGAGAACAGTTGTTACCAAAGAGAATATGGTCCAAATGGCTCTTCCAGATATGCTCTTAAAAAAAAGAAGGAAATTACAAAGTTCACATAAGTGCTAAGGTTTTTAAGCATTTAGCATGTCTTTGTAAAAAAAAAAAAAAAAACTTTTTAAATCATGACAATAATCCTTTTTTTTCTTGTTATATTTTTAACCAATCGCAATATAATTACATGTGACTATTTGGACATTTTAAAAATTCACATGGAAATTTAACAAATCATAATATATCCGCACAAGTAAGGATTTAAAGTCTCTCAAGCGCAGTGGCAGATGCTATCTGGCTTACAACATCTCTATGACAGTGTCATCTTTCAGCTTTTGGGGCTGAAGAAAGAAATTCCTTGCATTGGGAGGGGTAATCTGTTTGTTTGTGTCAGAAAATGTAATGGGTGTAACCTTTGGGTTAAAGCAGTTCCTACATACATTGAACCTGATGTCCAGGAATAATCCAAACAGTGCAGAGCATCATATGACCACCTTTTTATAGCTGTTAAAACTGTGTTTGTATTAAGCAGCAAAATCATTTGATAAGTACAGTGATAAGCTACAACAATAATGCTACCTGCCTAAATTTACTGCATGCTTTGTATTGCTGGGAGAGGTAGCAGCCATTGCGGAGTGCCATGTATACTGGAATTATGAAACCTTTGGCTGTAACCAAAAGGGTCTGCGCATGTGTGTGTGTGTGTGTGTGTGTGTGTGTGTGTGTGTGTGCCGGTCCACAAAAATATTAGGTTATGTAAGTGTTACAGTTATATCCACATAAATCCCAGGACAAGAGTGCTCCTAGCAGAGCACTGCATTGTAATGAGATAATCAATGTTATTCACATCACCATCCAGTGGTTATAAAGTTGTGGCTGTCCGTGTGAGTCAGTTACTCAGAGCCAGATGCTTCTTTCTGTTGCACCCCATATCTGTTAGCTATATGTGCTGTTGTGTTAATAAAGATCACATCCCGTCTTGTCCCTCATGGTGTCCAATTTTAGTTTGATGTTTTTGTGCTTGTGGGACACTGTTATAATCTAGTACTATAAATAATTACTGCAGTTTGCGCATCACTGAGTATTGGATTCAAGCATAATATGACAAAAAAAAAAAAAACATTTCCAGTGTAGATTTGATTTCAAAGCAAGTGAACGAATTTGCATCGAATGTGTCTGGCAATATTTTCTTATAGTGTGAGAGAGCTGACTCAAAGTTTCTTATTTGCCCTCTCCAGTGTATTTATGAATTGAGCAGTGTGTTGTTGGAAACCAGCGCGTACCTGAAGTGTGTTTTTTAGATCTCACATACAGAGTCAATACTGCAGGATTTTTACCTGCTACATGTGCACCATACATGAGTGGTGTGCTGTCAACGTGCTTGTCAGAGAGCACATCAGTCTGTGCGTTTGTGCATGAGTTTAACTTCATATTTTGCGTATGACTGAGCCAGCAGGGCTGATCAGTGTCCATGCTGAGGGCTTTGTCACAGCTGACCTATATTAGATGAAAGCAGCTGGATCAGTGGCCTACAGGGACAGCAAAAGAGTTGTGTTCTAATTATCTCTGCAGCTAGCTAGCGACACATCACACCCGCACACACACTCGAGTATACACACGTATACACACACACTTTGCGGCGAATCAATGGAGACTCATGAGAGCATCTGTCATGCTCTGCTTGACGAGTGACAGCGGCACATCCTCCATGTAGGATTGGCAAAAATACATAGCCTCCTGTCACAGAAATGAATGTTAAAACCATTTTGTGAGGACTTCGGTCTCTGAATGCAACACTGCATGACTCTGCTCTGTTCTGCTGAGCAAAATATTGATACCAGGTGATCACAGCTAAAATGATATCATGCTGTTGTGTCCTTGGGGGGACTGTTAAAACACATCCGGTGTCTTGTTAATGATTTCTCTTATGGATTCAACTGTGTAAATGTGTGTATATTAGCTGCTGTTGCCATGGAGCACCAAACTAACACATGCTGAGGGTGTGCATTAGCTGTAATGAGGCACAGAATAACAGATAGAAAAAAAAATCTCAGAAAGCCACTGCTAACAGCTTGCTAGCAGTTCAACTCACAAAGTGTCCTATGTTCCTTTTGTTGCTGTTATCACACACAGCTCCACACACATGTTCTCCCATCAGGTGACACAGTGTTATTTCGTGCAAGTCTCGGTGTGTGTTTCTTTTCTGAAGTTCAATGATTTCACAGTTTCTGCTGCTTTTACGAGGTAATTGGATGCAGCACACACTCAATTAAGCTGTTAGCCTCTGAGTCATCCCCTCCTCTTTCTTTCTCTTGTTATTGTCCCTATCTCGTTTCCATCCCTTTATTTCCATGGCTAATTTCACTCTCTCCACTGTTATCTCACTCTCCTCTTGTCATATCCTCCTATCATCCCTCCATTTGTGGCTCCAGGGCCTAGTGCTCCTAACAGGGGAGCTGAAGTGTTAGCGAGGCAGTCAGTGGAGCTCCTTGTTTTGGGACCAACAGGCACAGCCGCACATCCTCCACCACATTGCAAGCACCGCCAGGGATCCATTTACAGGTCGGCGCTTATGGGGAGAGGGTGCTTTTCCCATATTGGGGGGAAGGATGTACCATAGAGAAATGGAAAAGTGATCAGTCAGGCGCAAATCTGCACATGAGCTTTTTATTTGATTTTCCCTCATGTCCTTTCTTTGTCTTTCCTTTTCTGCAGAGTGCCTGGGACTGAGCCATTTTTCCATTGTTTTCTGTCTATCAACATGGAGCACCATTTCCTGATGAGACAGTGGTAAGTAGAAGGAAAGAGCACAATCACACATAAATGTAACTCCTGCAGCTACACATCACCTGTACCCACATATAGATCCCACTTCTGTCTTGCGCGTCCTTGAAATCCATCCCTCTGGAGGAACGTGGAACCTCAGGGATTAACCCACGTCAATGAAACAGCTCTGAGAAAGTGGGATTCTGAAGCATGCCACTCACACTCCTTCATGGCCTATCTTGTTTTTGATCTCACATTTGAAGCAATATTGACTAAGTCACGTCTCTGGAGATGTTTGCTTTTGAAGCTGTTGTCGAATGTCATGGCTGAACACTACATACAACAGTTTAAGCTGTCATTACCATGTGTGGGGTTGGTTGAGAAACATTGAAATGACGAAGTTGCCATACTGTTGGCTTTGCATTTTGGAAAGAGACTGATGGTGAGAGTAAAATAGAAACAGTAGATAGAAAGATGTCAAGACAAGTGCCGGCTGGCGCAGTAGTAAAGTAAAAAATAGCAGGCAAGGCTGACCGATTGTGCTGGCCCGAGGTTGTACTACTATTCTTAGCTTCAGTCGCCTCCTTTTTCTCCATCCCTCCTCCCTTTCTCCTCCCTCCTTTCTCTTGACTCACTGATGTGACGTCAGCACTCTACGGGCCATCTGCTGTCTGGAAGTACCCTGGACCTATCTACTTTTTCTCTGTAATTGACTAAAACCATTCAACAGATTTCCATCTATCTACCTCTCAAATATTTGTAATTTTATTTATTTATCTTCTCTGTTCGCCTATTTATCCATCACCACCTCAGCTAATACAGTTATGCACCTCTCTCTCTGTCCATTGTTGGATATACTGTGGAATTACCATGCTAATGAAACTGAAGCTTTCACTTAATTACAGCTACAGAGAGGGCCACTTAGAGACTAAGTGCCCTGTGTTTGTGCATTTTATCTGATGTAATAGAAGGCCAATATGGGATGAGACGCTCCATATACATCAAATTGTTGCTGTCAGAACCAGAAACTCTTTGTAACGTGGCTAAAATGGCCTTGTGTTGTTGCCACAATGCTTTATCATTCCTGTCATTGTCATCAGGGTAAATATATATTCTGACAGATTTTGTGTGCTCTGCATGAAATAACACTCATAAGAAAATAATTCACAGGTTGTCCGCCAGAGTAAGTGTTCTCTGCCATGTCTTTCAGTATTTATAGGCTTCTTCATGTGAATGATCATTGTGGTGGCATAACCACTTACCATTGGTTATATTCAGGTAATTTATGGGCTCGTGAGAAGATTAATCAATTATGCCGAACATTCATAATCAAGAACATTTATCATAATAGATAATGTCTAGATTTGTATTACATTTATATTTGAACTCTTAGCTCCTGTATAGGTATTTTTACTTATATGGATTAGATTTTGGGAAAGGCTGACTCTACATAAAAGATAGCTCTAACAGCCTTAACACCTCCCATTGGTTTAGGGACTCCCGTTTCGGAGTTTAAGCTTCAGTTGCCATCTTGGTTTTCTGAAACATCACTGGTGGATCATCTTTTTAAGAACTCAAGGACACTGCTCACTGATTAAATAGTAACATGTCAAAGATATCTACACCCTAAATCATGCCCTTCTAGATCATCTATTTTACCCTAAAATGGGCCATAATTTATAAACAGAGCATCTTGTTGTATAAAATCAAGTGAGAATTTGAACTATTTTCTCATTGACTTCAATACAAATAGACTTATTTTGACAATCATAAGAGTCACCCCCCCAGCTGGCCATTAAAAGGAATGCAGATTTGCAGCACTCAACATTGGCTTCACTTTTCATTATGAGAGGTTACTTCCATCTTCTATATAAATTCTATTCTTTCCACAGGCTTTGCTTAATTTAACACATCCATAACTGTCTTTGGAGTTTTCTTGCAACTTATGGTGAGAAATAATGCCTTTATGATTCTTACTAGCATAGATTCACATTCAGCGTCCAACTTACAAAGTGGGACTAGAATACATCAATACTGTATCTGTGCTTTTCCTGCTAGGATAAGTCATATCTGCAGCAAAAAAATCAAAATCTACATGGTTAGTGTTAAATCCAGAGACCATAAAGTACATTAAACACCATCAATTCCATAAATAGATAAGAGCACATTCGCAAAATTGCATTTAAAAGCACTGAGTTTGTGGTCATATGTAAAATGAATTTTGTGGTGTGAATGAAAAACTTTTTTAAAGTTCTCTTTTTGAATAGTGGCACTTTTTAGTGGCTGCCTGATGGGAGTAGCTGTGAGGAGTGGTGAAGGAGGTCCACAGGGCCCTTAGTAATGGAGGCTTGGGTTTAAGTGGTGCCGGTGATTTTCGTTGCATGCTTGATTATTCCTGTGAACCTTTTCTTGATTTTCACAGTGATGAATTTGCGCCAGGATGCTGTTTCTCCCTCCGTAACCTGTGGACTAGGGTGACATTCAAGAACAGCTGGAAAAACTGTTCCACCCCTAGAGTGTATATAAAAGATGGATGTAGCCACCGTGACATTAGCGATTGATTATTGAAGTTCCATTATTGAGCCCTTGATCTGAGTGTTTTTACCTTCCACATCTTGGTTTTTGGAAAGTAGAAGTGATGAGCAACGGGTGGATCTGGCCTTCACTGGACAGATTTTGCAAAAAGCCTGGATCCAGATTTTATTATTGTGAGAAAGGAACAGTAGTCATAAATTTGCATGTAACTTTATGAAGATAAGTCAGAATCCTCAGTACATAGAAAATTATGCGATATGCTCGACTGAATGCCCTTCTATTTGAATGCTGTAACTTATGACTTCCTCTTGACTTTTCACATTAAAAGTCTCCCTGGCTTCAATTTGTGGGTATATATTTAATGAGAGAAAGTATGGAGTTTTGCTGGTTATGGAATGGAATTAGAATACAGCTTGTGACAATGTGTTTCATTCACAAGTCCCCATAAAGCTTTTAACTGAAGACATGCGAGGAGTCCTTTGCAGAGATGAGTCACTTCCCTTCATTTTTCCCCTCACTCACGTCTCACTTCTGAATGAATATACGTGCGTGCGGCTACACAGGCATTCCCGAATGCATGTGTGCGTCCGTGCGGCTCGTGGATCTGTGCCCGGTCTTCCCGCTGTGAGCATATGGTTTCTGGGAGAGTAACTTCAAACAGCAGCTTTTTGTAGCACTGAAGGACAGCATCTCATTAGGCTGTGTGCAGTTTGGTGTGTGTAGCTGCAGACAGAACTGAGCCTGCATTAGAACAGGTTATCAATTTAGTTTTTTGATTATCTGCAGTGCAGCTTATCTGGAGGAGATAAGAGAATTAGGCCGAGAATCGTTTTCCCCGAGCACTGCTGCATGCCAACGTTTATTTTTTGTTTTTTTTTTCTCAGCAGCCTAATACAAGAATAAAATTATCTGATTTACTTTCTTATTTTCGTGTTTCTCTCACAGGTACATTTTTCCCTTTCATATTCAGATAGGAGTCTGCAATTTTTACATTAAAAAAAAAGTTATCTTCTTATCTGTGCTGCACAAAAAAGGAACATCCATCAAAAGCAAAAACTTCTGTTTTATAGTATTCAAAAAGAAAAGGGAAAACAAAATAATAATAACAAAAATAACATGTAATCCTGTCCATTTGCGTTCAGGTTAAAAAAAAAAAGCAAGCAGAACTCAGACAGTGACTGAATTCAGTTAAGAAATGATGAAAATCCCCCAAAAAAGATGCAAATTATAAACAGAATTATTCCAAATTTGTTCAGCATGTTGAATATTTGAGATGTGATTTATTCTCAGTGCAAACTAACATTAAGTCAGCATTATTACTGTGGAATATTCAGATTATGTGCATCTCCATGCCTATCCATCTTTTTTACCTTTACTTCTCTCAGTGTCAATCACACTTTCTTCCTTCCTCGCTCTTATTCCCTCCCTCATTTACTCTCTTTATCTCCCTCCAGATGATTTATGGATATCTTTCATCAATGTTGAAAGCAGGGCTCATCTGTTCTGAACTACTGAAGTCCTGTATCATATGATGAAAGAAAAAAGGGAGAGATTAGACTTAAAGGATTGCAGGCTGTGTAATATGTGTGTCCGCGTGTAAGCGTGTGACAGAAGAAGAAGAAGGAAAAGAGACATGGAGTCCAGAGAGGAGAGGTAGAGGGAGGCATAGACTGTCTCAGCCATCATATGATTTAATCAAAGCCATCCATCACATCAGGATAATTAGACAGCAGCATGGATTGCATGCCCAGAGCCCATCAGTTAGAACACGTGTACACACAAGCGCGTTCACACCCATCAGTGATCCAGAAAACAAGAGAGGAGGGTCCCACCACAGTCAACACTGGGACTGTCACAGCAAAAACATCTTGGCAAAATTTAGACATAATAACTCAGCGACAGACAGTGGGGAGCGGTGTGAGCGAGTCAGCCTAAGTTGGTCTCCATCAGCGGGGATTTCAGTTCTTGATGGCTAATTAATTGTGCAGAATAAATGCCGGCAGTCAGAGAACTCTGCAGAAAACCAGATAATGACCAGACACGCCTCACAGCAGAAAATGTCAACAAAAAAGTCACGAGGTGTCATTCGTGTCATAGGACCAGTCCTAAAATAAGAGGAAAAAAACTATAACTCTGCTTAGTCCTAATCTAGCGTCCCGTTGTTTGTTTGTTTTTTTGGTTTTTATGATAAAATCTTTACACAGACTGTGTGGATTAAATAATAGCATTAAATGGAAAAGGACTCAGTTGTGTTAACAAACCCTCACTAAATGATCTCCTGAATCTGCAGCTGCTCTCAGCAATGTTTTGGCCCTATTGCCCTTAACATTATATGGTGTGGTTGAGTCTCGGCACTCTAATCACGTAATTTCGAGCAGCAGCATGGGTAGCTGTTTTCAGCAAATAGTTCTAATAAAATTAATCTACGGTACCAAATGTCAGGCAGATAGTTAGGGACTTGCTGGTGATCACAGCGGAGCCTTCAGTTGCTAAGAGATTTTTTTTTGTTTGTTTGTTGTTTTTAGATAGTAGTGAAGACTAAAAGGAAAATCCAAAGTAGACCCCAAACAATGTTGAATTTGCCTATATCATCTATAGAAATCACATGGCCACTTGCCAAAAAAAAAATGCCTGATTAATTATTATATATAATTTGCTCTTTGCTGCGCATTTAAATTTCATTTTGTTAGTGACTTTTGGTTTGGTTTGATCTATAAAATACATTTCCTGAGCCTCAAAATAGCCTTTGTGTAGCAAGGCAACATCTGCTGCTCAAACAGTATGGGGCTCAAGAGTTTTAAATTGTACCTGTAGTTGAGAGCGATTACGATTAGTGTTGCTGTTGTTAACTGTAACAGCTATCATTATGCCACTTCAAAAGCCCTTTTTTTTTTTTTTTTCCCCCAACCATTC
>VUQJ01027155.1:0-24561 GCA_015108635.1 Andinoacara biseriatus
TGTATTTAACTGTAGCATCACATTGAAGTGAATTACTGTAAGTGAATTAATTGAAACCTAACAATGACATATAATACTTGTACTTATCTGCATTACATTTTACAATTTATTGTTTTTTCTGGTACTAATATACATAAAGGAAAGGCTAGTGGGTTATTTTGTAAGAAATTACAAAATTAGCATAAAAAAATTCTATCAAATGCCATTAATTAGGTTCTGACTTCTTTCACATTCTTTAGCTCTGTCTTACTGTTCTTAAATTCTGTCTGAATGATTGAACATAAAGTATGTGGAAGACAAAAGACGGGAGAAATGATTATGCATAACATCACATACAACAAATCCTGTACTAAAATGGACTGTTGGTGGAAGGTCAGACTAAAAATAGCTTGGCCATATGCCCGCACCTGCTTCCTCATGCATGGAAAGCAAAATACCATGGACTGTCAATGCTGAGATAGTCCACTTTGGGGGACAGTGTAAAGAAGATGAAGTAACAATAATTGCCAGAGAAAAATATAGTTAAATTTCCTGTCAAGTATAGCATTAAATCCATAATTCCTGGCCACCATTGCCCTTTAGAGTTTGCTAAAAGTTACTCTGTGTGCTATTTTCTGCATTTGATCTTCTGATTTGCTGTACTGACTAATTTTTCATAGCTTAAAACACACACACACATATACACACACACACAAAGAATGAAATACCCACAACAAAAAACAAAGGGAGCTATACTATCGCTCTAGCAGACAGTTAAATGTCAGCACTTACAAGCAATTCACCTGGAGGGTCGAGATACTGACTGTAAATCACCCTAATGCAATAAAACTTAGCCTCATTTGATTTGTAGTGATCAAAGACACAAAGTGTTTACCAGCAATGTAAACCATTTTTTAAAATTGAATCATACTATGTAGATGGAGGCAGCTGTGGCTCAGGCACATTGTCCAATAACCGCAGGGTTAGCAGTCTGATCCCTGGCTCCTAATTGTAAAGTGCTTTGTTCATTAAGTTAAAAAAGTGCAGCGCATTTACTTGACGTGAACCATCCAGAAGATATGGGAGCTAATTGTTTCCTTTGCCTAGTGGGTGTACTTCAGTAGAAGACAGAGTTTGCCTTTGAAACTGTTTACATGTCTGAAGTTTACAAGGTATTGGTTATCATTACTAACTGTGTACAATTAAGCACGCTCTACAGCAGTGGGGCTGACTGTTCACTCATCACAGCAGGAAAGGCACAGGTTTTCGAATAACAATAACATTTCTTTTGTATTCTGCAATCATCACGCGTTTCAATAAGCCATGAGTTTGAAGGTAAGCCTGCATATACAATGCCATGACCCCTAAACTGAAAAAGCTAGATTTAATTAAAAAAAATATGTCAAAATGAAAAAAAAATGGTCTCAGTTGTACTATTTATTCATGTGGTTTCCTGCTTTATTCAGATTGAATTCTTTTTAGTTTAATAAAAGCATTATTAACTGCTTAATTCCCTAAGCACTTTGAACTTCCTGTGTGTTTTAAGGATGCTATAGCCATATGGTTTCTTAGTCTTGAGAAACCACTTGACCATCTTTCTTGAGCTGCCCCTGTCTAACCTGTGGAAAAGGTCTCTGTCCATCATCACCTCACCAACCGAGTCCTTCACAGCCTGTCGAATACTATCCATGCAGTCTTTAAGACGAGGATCCGATGGGTGAAGGCCAGTTTTTTTCAGAGCCTGCAAATAAGAAACTAATGTCAGCATTAGGGTTATTGCACAACGTAGGATAGGATATATTCAAATAATGTAAACAGTAGTTAAGTTTCCAACGACCCCTACGAAAAACACACGGAACAGATTACCCTGCCCGGGACAGGGTTACCCGGGCCCCAACCTGGAGCAAGGCCTGGGGAGGGAGCTCAAGGGAAAGCATCTTGTGGCCAGGCACTAGCCCATGGTGCTGGCCAGGCGCAGGCCGAAGAGGAGAAATAGGGCTGTCCTCCTGTAGGCCCACCACCCACAGGAGGCATCATAGGGGTCAGGCGCAATGCGGGTCGAGTGGTGGCCAAGGGCAAAGACCCTGGTGGACCGATCCCCAGCTATCGAGACTGGCTATTGAGGCTGAAGGCTTGAATGGACCATGTTCCGCACCTCCATTATTGAGGCTGCTGCTCAGAGCTACGGCTGCAAAGTGGTTAGTGCCTGCAGTAGTGGTAATCCCCGAAGCAGATGGCGGTCATCGGAGGTGAAGGGAGCCATCAAGCTGAAGAAAGAGTCCTATTGAGTTTGGTTGGCCAGTGGAACTCCGGAGGCACCTGACGGGTACCAGAGGCCAAGTGGAACACGGTCTGGGCAGTGGCCAAAGCAAAAATTCGGGTGTGGAAGGAGTTTGGTGAGGCCATGGAAAAAGACCTTTGGATGACTTTGAAGTGATTCTGGCAAACCGTGAGGCGGCTCAAGAAAGGAAAGCAGGTGCTCTACTCACACGACTCGCCCATCTCTTTGGTTGCAGGACCCCTAGTGTAGACAAGATTTGCCCTGAGTTCCTGAAGGCTCTTGATGTTGTAGGGATGTCTTGGTTGCATGGAGATCTGGGGCTGTGCTAGACTGGGATGATGGTCCTCATCTGAGCTAGTTGCGGTGCTTCAACTCTCTTGGGAGAGGTGTTCTGGGCATGTCCTAGGAGGCCCCGGAGCACAGCCAGGACACACTGGAGAGATTGGACTGTATCCCTCAGCTGACCTGGGAACACCTTGGGGCCCCTCCGGATGAGCTGGAGGTGGTGGCTGAGGAGAGGGCTGGGGAGAGTGGGGTCTGGGCTTCTCTGCTTAGGCTGCTGCCTCTGCGACCCGGCCCCAGATAAGCAGAAGAAAATAGATGGATGGATGTAAACATTGGCCACAACGCATATAAAGTAATGTATAGATAATCTGTGCTTACTGCTGTGAAGTATGAGATGGGCACTTGCTCTTTCCCCTCTGTGATGGTGTAGAAAAGCATGTTTTCCACTCCGGAACAGGAAGGCTTTGAATGCATATGCATACGTGAAGAGGGCACTCTTGAAAAGAGGAAAACAATCATATAAGTGTTGAATTCATTTTCAAAAGACAACTAAAAGATAAGGGTATGGATCACCACATTTATAACCTACACATGTTGCAGACACAGACATAACCACCTGTTTTTTGAGTTCCATATGGTGACGATTCTCTCGCCCTTATGTTTTTCCTGTGTCCACAACACATAAAACAATCCCTGCGGCTATTTCTGAAGCAATTATGACAGATCAGTTAATAGTGTGGAAGCATCGTGTTTGAATGAATTCACACCGGCAGGGAAGTGCTGCATCACACAAAGATACTTACATTTTCAAATGAAAATGATCCAAGTGTGCAAGAGGTCGTCTCTGGGAGTAGACTGTTGATTTTGTGCCGAAATAACATTGTGGCTGGATGATGAAAATCTTTTTCGACACATCTGTACTTTTGACGATCAGCTGAGCAGAGTTTGATAGACGCAGCGCTTTCAGACAGTGCATAGCTGCGACAAGCAACAGAAATAAACCTCGATAGTTTGTTTGGCAGAAAAACAACACAGAAAACCTGGCTGTCAGTTTGTGAGCTGCACGCCAGCTGCTCATGCGAGGTCGTTGACTTTGCCAGCCAGCCTCGGGGTAAAGTTGAAGATTTGACACCTTCATATGTCATCGGAAATGTGGCAACTATTTTGGCTTTAGACGTAGGACAGCTCATCCACGTAGAGAAAATTCTTAAACTTGATATATAGATACGGCTACACAATTGGCACATTAATAAAGGTTGTGTATATTAGATCACCCTGGAATGTGTCTCAACCTATAAAAGCAAGTCATTTGAGAGAGAGGTTGAAGTTTTACAATGTGCATTTGAAAGCAACAACTGATACGTACAAATGTTATCGAAAATGTAGGTGAGATATTTTAAGAATTCGTAATAAATTGCGCACATCAAAGTAAATTTTAGGTTTCTTGTTTTTTTCTTCTTCTTCCTCTTCTTTTTCTTCTTCTTTTGGTGGAGGGGGGTATGAAGTTACAACAATACTTAATTTGTCATTAACTGTTCAAACAAAGTCTTATTTAGCCATCAAACTTCAAACTTCATGATTCGGGTCGCCATCAGCTGAGCCTGTATAATTCATTGTGATAACTAACTGGACTGTTAGCTTAGGATAAATGCATTGTGAACTTGTATATGTACATGCACCATCTTAACACACCATAAAACTCGAGTTTGGAGTATTAAAAATACACAAAAACGCATCAACCAGAAATAAATCTTGATTTTACACATAATGCAACTGTTCGTGCCATAATGTGCTAAGAAATGTCATGTTTATAGCACATTATTTTTAAAGCATTTTCATTCTCAAAGTATATGTTTTTGGAAATAATGCATTATGGTAAGCGCTTTATTGTCATTTCATGCTGTTGTAGCACCACCTGGTGAATTTTCCAGTCAGTTGGTTTGAATGTAATTTAATATAAACTGACAGGCAGCAGTGTGCAAAAAGACTGAACCTAATTCTGCTGAAGCTGTTTATTTGTTTTTCCTTCTAGCTGTTCAGACTCACTCTGCCTCTCCGTATGAAAAAATAAAAAATAATGATATTTTCCCTCAATCACAGTAATTTGTTCTGTTTCTTTTAGTTTAAAATGTTCATGAGCTTCTGAAAGGTTTTGTTGTTAGTACACTAGGGGATTTAGAATGTATAAAAAATAGTTTTAAAGGTCCATCAATCATATAGTCATACCCAACTTAAAAACATGAGAATCACATATACCCATTACACATGATTTCATATACAAATTCCTTCTAATTTAACTCTCTTGTTAATGTTGCCCATCACTGTTGCTCAGAGTGCAGATATTGTTTCATAGCAATGCCTTATTTATTTTATTTCTGCACACGGTATGCCCCCAGTTTCTTAATAATAATTAGTGTTGTAGTACTCGAGAATGGTCTTGGTCTTGTCTCGGTCTCAGATTAGGTGGGCTTGACTACAACACTGATATTAATATAATCTTTATTTAGGCATTCATGGTGAACAACATACATACCCAGCATCATAAATAACAGTGTTAAAACACCCAGCATACTGTTAACAGAATTATATGTATACAGCAAACTGTATGGATATTTTTTTTATGTCGTCAAGAAGTGTCAAGCAGACATTGCAGAGAAAAAATACTTTTCTATTATATGCATGTATAAATATAATAACATTAATGGCCAGCATTATCATAATATCATATCATGGCCACCACTGATAAGGCATATGAATAATTTTTAAAAGAAAAAATAATAATGTCAGGCTCCTTAAAGGAACAAAAATACTGATAACTCTGAAGACATTTCTTTAAAGTCATCCCAAGTCAGACACTCTTTGAGGGACGTGGAAGCACCAGCTTCAGTGCAACATCTACTACAAAGGAAGGCATGTAGGAAAGGGGGATCCAGATCAGCTTGGCATCCCAGCCAGCACTGTATCGGGTGCGAGGGTAGGCAGCCGTGAGAGCGTGCTCCATGCAGTTGGTCACCTTGTTGAGGTCAGAGTCGCAGATAGCATTCATAATCAAACGCTGGATCTTGATATCTTAAAAAGAGAATTACATATTGTGACCAGATATTGATTCAGAATCTTGGAAAGACACAAAAAACTTGCAATTTTTAAGACTCCCTCACTACTCCCACACTACTCTGATGTTTCCTCATTTATTTTTATACTTAATTCTTTAAAACTATGCAAACATGTTTTTGTATTAGAACTTTTATGTAGGAATGTAGGAATTTAAACAGTAAGTATTATAAAACACTCCATGTAATATTTTGCATTGTACTTACATTTATCAAGGTACTTGTCTCCATAGCTGGCCTTTACTTCAGGGCTGAGTTGGTTCCACAGGCGATGCAGCTCCCTCTCAAGGGGCTCAAGGCTCGTTACCGCCGTCTTGAAAAATCCAGGCTCAATTATACACACCTTAATTCCAAAGTAGTGGATGTCTCTCCTGGAAACAGTCATGTGATGAACACTAGCTCTGTGAGTTCATATTTCATAGCAACAACAGAACTTCATGTAAATTTGAGTACCTCTGTCGAACAGTTTGCTGTTAATAGATTTTCAATTTGTGACTCATTTGTGAGGCATTAATAAAAATGTTTGGATTACCAATGTTTGTCCAATCCATTTGGAAATAAAGCAGTTATTTATGTTGGTTGAGTTTAATTTAAGCCACCAAGTCTGCAGTTCTAATTTTCATAAGTAGTCCCTTACAGGGCTTTCCTGATTTTCCGGGAATGCAAATGAGTTCTTATCATTTGTTTATGACTAATACTCTGTATACTAGTACTACTGAACGCTAATGATTTACTGAGCGTTAGTAAAGTTTCGAGTTTCCACTTATGCACCCAATATTAAGGATTTTAGAAAATGATATCTATCTGTGACACAAACTGGAAGTTTTTAGTGTCACTAATGAAAATACCTTGCAGAAAAATGCAGCCATATGAGCAATATTCCTGTTTGGTCTCAGAGCCAAAAATCCATCTCTGAGGCATGCTGAGGCCAGATGTTTTGTGTATTAGTACAGGTGTTGGAGGGTGTGTGTTTTACTGCACTCAATTTAAGTTACTGGTTGTCTTTTTTATCAATGAAAATGCAATAACACCTTATCTCCCATGCTAAACCATAAAGGCTTCTTATTATGACACACTGTGGGTCTTTCTGGATGAGATGAAAGTACTAACTGGGTCCTGAAGAGAATACACGTTGGTACAGCAATTTGTTCTATGATATATACACGAATGTCAGTCTTACCTGAGACAGTCAGAGAAAGATTCTACTGCAAACTTGGAGATGCAGTAACCACCACCGTTTGCTGCCACCCTACCAAGCACTGATGCAACATTT
Source organism: Andinoacara biseriatus (assembly GCA_015108635.1). Taxonomy (NCBI): domain Eukaryota; kingdom Metazoa; phylum Chordata; class Actinopteri; order Cichliformes; family Cichlidae; genus Andinoacara; species Andinoacara biseriatus. The sequence continues at coordinate 6,929 of VUQJ01027155.1, forward strand.
ACAACACGGCCACGAGCCTGTTTGATGAGGGGGAGGAAAGTCATTGTCATGGCGATCACTCCATTCATGTTTACTGTCAGTATGCTGTGAAAATCTTCGACTTTCATCCACTCTGAAGGTCCCATGGGTAATGAGCGTCCAGCATTGTTCACAAGACCCCAAAGTCCTAAAAAAAATAAATAATTGAAGACAAAAAAAAAGGAAGAAATTATTTTGTGTTTTGTTTAGAGGTTTCATATATATTTATATATATATGATTTATATATATATATATACATCATATATTTAACTGTAGGGAACTATCTCTCACCCTTATCGCCAACCTCTTTCTTGGTCCACTCCATTGCTTTTTCAATGCTACCCTGACTGGTCACATCCAGCAGGACAGTCTTCAGATAAGGCCCTGCCACTCTCTTCAGATCATCAGCTCCCTTTTCTGTCAGACAGCCAGCTAGCACACGGAAACCTTTACGATCCAGTTTCTTACACAGCAGATTTCCAAACCCCGTGTCACTGCCAGTCACAAAGATATACTTATTTGCGAAATCTTCAATCTCAACACTGTCTCTGTAGAGCCACACGACAATCCACAACACAATGAACGTAGCCGAGATATACAGCCAAGCATTTTCCCTATAAAAGAAGAGATCAGAGAATAAGTAACAAAGGAAGGATCGTTATTTGACTTTGACATCTGCATCTGTGAGTTTGGAGGTTCAATGGCATGGCCACAGTTGCGAAAGACATCCCAAATCAGAGTTTAGTTTTAGTATTTCTTACCCTAAAAGGTCGTAGATAAACTGCGTATCCATGCTACCTTCAGGATTAGAAGTAGTTTTTCAGTCACCTGGAGGACTCGATGCCTTCTGAAATAACATGTTGAGCACATGTTACCAAACCAATCCCTTCTCAACTCCACAAATAGTTAGGGTTTTATTGAAGCTTTTACGCTGTTTATTTAATCTTTTTGACAGCTATTGGAAAAAATGAATCTGTTCAGTGAGGGCCATCGTGGCAGGGGTGCCTCTAATACAAAACTGCTTTTGCTGCTGTGGGCGCATGAGAACTCTTTGGATAATACTCTTAAGGAAGAAAGAAAAGGCATTTGTGAGGGAATAAGACCCGGTGGGTGGGGAGACATGTTTTGAAGAATAATTTTAATACCCATAACGGATTTGCTTAGGCTGCTCATTGCTGAGAACTAATTAGTTTGCAGGCTTATTACTGCAACAAAAAACTTCTCCAAAATGTTTATACTGTCTGAAAACCTTAAAATTGTTAAACCAAATCTTGTTACATTTGGGAAAAATCACAACTTACATTATCAAGTAGATATAGTTAAGAATTATAATTACATTTTCTGAATCACATGTAGCTCAGCTGGCAACATAATTGTACCAGAACACACTCTCGCTCTCTCTCGATGCTGCAGTTGACATAAAATAACAATACTGGCAATTACCAAAATCATTTTTAGGTTTCTGTAATGGTTAATCAACCAGTATGTGCAATCTCTTTAATCAAAATGATATTTTTAATGCTAAAGTTTATTTTCTGTTATCCCTGAATTTTTCAAATTTGCTTTTTAAAAAAAATAAAATCAGGAAAAAAGGAAAGCACGTTGTTATTTTTTGATTGAGACGCCAAATTACAAGAGAGAGAAAAACATGTTTTAGCGGTTGAATGTTATGCTTGATTAATTTCTGACTTCTCAGAGAAATCCAGTGTGCCAGCTCAAATTTGGGTACAAAAACATTAATTCAGTTTGTTATTTCAAGTTTTTGACAGATTTCTAAAATATTTGTTTGTTTTTATGATAGGTGGTCTAATAAATTTGTTTATATCTTAATCTATATAACTTAATGTATATTCATATATAACTAATCAAACTAATCAAAACTCGAATTATTGCATGCTGTAAGTTTTTAATATACACACTTAAACTAATTACTTTCTCCAGGAAATTATTAGCACTACCAAAATTCCAGAGGTTAATTAGTAAAAAATTAATCAGGCCCAGAAGAAAGTACTGTACTTGTTGAGCAAAGCACTACATTGAAAACTGTATTGTCCTACCTTTTTATCTTTTGGGAAGTGTTGGAGCTCCGCACGATGTCTCTCCTCTTCCCTTACTGGTTATTCTCCAGTCTTAGCTCAGAGAAGCTGGTCAGGGAGAAGCTTTATCCCTGCAGTTTATCCCTTAAGACTAGCCTGGTATTGGTAATCCTACATGTGTAACCATTTGGTCTGTGCGCTTCAGAAAAAAAAAGGCACAAAAAAAATTGTGGGAACCAGACAAACAAAAAACCTTTCAGTGACGTGCATTTGGATTTCAAGAACCTTATTAAGATATTTCAACATGTTATGTCAGCCCCATTCAAATGGTGCACAAGAAAGCCTATATGTTTTTAGGGCCTGGGGTTTACCAGTTTATAAGGGCATAAGGAAATTTTGTTCTTTTAGGAGTATCTATACAAAGTTATGATAATCCCACATGACAAAGCCCTGTAAGGTCTTAAAAACATGAGTACAATCTCAGTAACTGCTGACAATGCAGTACTCCTTAACAGTGTGTTCATAATACATGTCAAGCATAGTACACTGTATTATGGCCTATGCTATTTTTTGGCATGTGCAAAAGGAACACACACACACACAAATAATTTTACATTAAAATTAACTTAAGCATACAGTCTGGTGTGGTAACTAAATCTTTGAATATTTTCCTGTAATACTCTTAGTGAACACAAAAGCCACACTCTCTGACATAACTTTTTCTTCACGTCACACATTCCAAATTCCAATCTCCTTAGCCGGGTAGACATTTATCCAGTTACTATATTTATTTCAGAGGGCAGTGCAGCAGCACACTGTTGCCTCAAAGCAAGAGGGTCCTGGGTTTGAATCCACCATCTGGCTGGGGCCTTTTCTGTGTGGAGTTCACGTTCTCCCCTTGCCTCTATGGGTTCTCACTGGGTACTCCGGCTTCCTCCCACAGTACAAAGACAAGAATAATTCTAAGTTGCCCATTGATGTGAATGCGAGTGTAAATGGTTGTCTGTCTGGGTTGACTGAGACTGACTGGCTGGCGACCCGTCCAGTGTCTGCCCTATGGCAGCTGGTAGCTGATTAGATTAGATTAGATTAGGTTAGATAAAACTTTATTAATCCCTTTAGGAAGATTCCATCAGGGAAATGATAGGCTCCAGCCTACTGCCGGCCGATTCCTGACTCGAATCTTTCTACTGAATCATGAATCATGACTCGAGAATCTGATGTTTCCATTAAATATATATATAAATCCTCCGACTAGCTGCTGCTAAATAGAAAAGTGAGAGTGGGCAGCAAAGTAGTGGATTTAGCAGAAACACAGCTGATTCAGCTGAACCGGGTCACTGACTTCACTCTAGTCAGTGATTTAAGGAAATAAGTTAAATATTCCAATGGTGTTTGCTACATGGCTGATTTTCTGCACATCCTGTTGTCATTTGCACATTTAGCCTTTTTTAAGCTTGGCTGGTTTTGTTTATCTAGCAATTTAAAAACATTTAATTCTTAGTCCATATTCTAATTTGCGCAATGCATTTTTTTCTTTTGCTATTTATATCTCTGTATTTTATGATTTACATTCAACTTATACCTTTTGCTCATTTGGCATTCTTTATTTTTATTTGGCTGCTGTTCTCCATTTAATATTTATTAAGTTTAGTTATGTTGCAATTTCAATTTTCCAATTTTGTTCAGTGTTATTTGTGTTTGAGCCTTGTCTTTTGATGTGTGAAATTTAAATTAAATATGTGTAACTTAATCTTAATTATTCTTATCCCCCTGGCAACTCTGAATTGGATAAGCAGAAGAAAATGGATGGATGGATATTTATTTTAAAACTTGATATTGAGATCTCTGAGGGATTTTCATATCGGTTACAAGTGGACTGAAACCACCCCTTCCCCAAAAAAACTAACGAACAACAAAAAACCCTAACCCTTGATCCTGAAGTCTTTAGTAACTGCAGTTGTAATCCTCACAGCCTTTAACTCTCACTTTCCCTCCAGTTGCATAGAGTACCCGTTCACCTTTGCCTACCCAATACTGACACCTGCTGTAGGTATGAACCTCCTGAAAAAGTATTGAATTCAAAAGAAACCTGCTAAAGCTTTTCTTTCTTAAATGTGATACTTCATACAAATAATTTAATTTCCTTCTTTCCAATTTAATTTTATGTTACAGTTAAAGTAATATAACCTTTTCATAAGAAAAAAAACCCACACTTTTAAAGACTTTATTAAAATATTATTTCATCATTAACAACTTCTGAATGTATGCCAATACAAACAGTATGGTACTCTGCATAACCATGTAATACTTAAACTCAGACATACACAATCTAGGTATCAGGCACTGAAAAGAAAGCCGTGAAATAAAATTATTTTTAGGATTTACTATTTAAAGGTAACTGGGGTTTATTTTGTCTGTGGCCCCTTAAACCTATTACAAAGGGGTAAACTAAGTCTAAAAACCACTGTTACTTAACTTTTTCCTTCTTGTTCAACAAATATGTATTTACTGCTCACATTTTTGTTGTTACATGAATACATGTTACATTATACCCAGGTCTGATCTGTAAGCACCTTCAACATCACTTACTGTTTAAAGTGGTCATATGGAATGTAACAATGTGTGCACATGTGCGTTTAATTGTTAAACCAGCAGAATTATCATGTTCATCTGAACTGCCATGACAAACTTAGACAGTAGTGCAGACAAAAAAAAAACAAAACAAAAAAAACAGCTGACAATCACAAAACATGCGTTTGCTGATGGGATCAACCTGGGCAGATTAAAGTTTTATTCCAGTTTATTCAGTTTCGTTTGTAAATGTCCCACACATACACACCATTAAGGTTCATGAGCAGGCAGACTGAAGCTGACCCTTCTGTACATACTCCAGTGCTGTTGCTATTGTCCTCATGTCCATCTCAATACTGCGTGCCCAATTCTCTACATCACCAATTTCCTGTTCAAAAAGAGCATAGAAAAAAATTAGTATTTCCAACCTTGTATATCTACTAACCTAACCCATCATCAGCCCCCCTTTCATTCACAAAATGTGTTTTTTGGATTATTTACAAATTCATGTGCTAAAGGGGGAAAGTCTCGCTGAGCTCAGAATAAGTCCCTAATTAAAATGTGTTTGTCCAAGCAATGCCTCGGTGATATCACAGCTAATTTTTGGAAGCAAACCACAGCCCAGATTGTACTTGATGCAAGTGCAGTGTGGAAACCTGGAACCTCCGGAGCACAGAGAGAGAACAGACCTTCAGAAGATGCATAAACAGCTTTGTTTTTATGTACTTTTGAACTTATTTCATGCGAGGTTTCCCTAGTATTTTATGCGCTCTTCTAAAGAATGCTCTGTTAATGTACTGTAGTGTTGGTGTTACTGTTTTAATGTGTGTCTTCTTTTGGGAGTGTCATTACACTAAAATTCTCTGTCCATGTAATTTTAAATAATAACTTTAAACTAGAATAAAAATTTTATACTAGTTTATACTGGAAAAATAGTCATCAGACACAAATTATTATTACAAGCAGAATATGATTAAATATCATGTAAGATATTTTAAAAAATTCACCCTAAGTGACCCTGAGAAACTGATGTTTGCAGCTAAACCATTTTGTGAAATTCTAATGCTCTCTACAAATGCTACTGTTACATAAATAAAACTGAGACTTGATATTCTTTAGAGAATCCACCTGTATATATCATAAAACCAGAGGCAAATCAAAAGGAGATCTAGTAAATGTACAGGCTTATAAAATATAAGAAGGTCAAACTTTAAGACTGATACTGTAGATTTGCAGATGACATGACAATTATTCCTTGTAACCTACCTTTAAAGCCTGATTGAAACCCTCCACCATGCTGATCCACTGAGCAGTTTGTTTGGAGAACTGGCTTGCCTGCACTTGAAGAGTCTTTACCTCATGGTCAAGCTTACGTTGGTTTACATATGCCTGTGCAACTCTAAATTGAAACACAACACAATAAAGAGGCTTAGGGCATTATAATATATATAGCCAACACAGTTTCTCTATTTACACTGAAACCACATAGTGTTACTCAATCTAGTCAAAATCTTTCCTTGTCCAAGAAGGATTTTGACCTAGTGGCTAATCTTTTTCATACAGACGCAGCACAACAATGGTCTTTGCATCTGACCCTCAGTCTTTAAGCTGATTCTCTTGGTTTCATCACATCTTTCGCAACACATCTTTAACAATTTCACCATACTGTTTGTGGTTGTTTTAAATTTTAGGCTATGTCTATCCTGTTTGGGAATGAATTGCTTGATTTACTGGCTCAGAAGGAGAAGGAGGTGCTGTGTGGTAACGAGAAAGCTGGAACAAACAGCATGACTGAAATCTGATTTATACTGCACAACTGAATTGTGATTTGTCACCCTGGCACTGACATATTGTCCACTGCAGTAAAACATAATATTCAATAGAAAAAATAATTAGCAACAATCACATTCAAATCAAATAAAAAGGTTACCTTCAACAAATTTTTTTTTTTTTTACAAGTGACTTATAAATAAGCACAAAACAAAACCTTTGCTATTCCATCTTCTCGCTGGTTGTTGTCATTTTACACTTAATATCTTTAGGTTTTGAAATGCTGGTTGGAGACAACACAACATGTGGAAACATAATATTGGGCTCAGGGGTTTTCCCAAGACTTGCTTACATTTCATTGACTGAACTTGCAAAGAAAAAACAAACATATAATAAAAGCTAAACTTTAATAGTAAAGAATACAGGTGCTACTGCGTCCTATACAAATAGGATGCAGATTTACAATATTCCACAAAAGTTGTGTGACATTCTCATCTCTCTAGTCAATGTTGGTACCAGTGAGTCAGCAGATCTCATTTACAATCCTTAACTACCACCAAACTAGCATGAACCGTAAGAAATTAGCAGGTAAATCGGAATCACAGTCATACCCGACGTTGAGGTGGTCTACCAGGGCTTCTGTCAAACAAGTGGCTGCAGCAATTGCTTCACGTCTGCGTCTCTCTGTGCCGGAAAATGAGACATTAATACAGAGCAACAAACAACACTCTGTGATAGCTCTGTGAGTTCCTGGGACATGCTAAGTCAAACAGAGCTTTGTTTTTAGCATTCATTGGCTAGCAGTGAAAGCTATCAGTATCTTTGGTTATCACACACCCTGCTGCTCCTTCCGCTCATTTTGCTTCGCCTGGTGCTCCTTGAGGAGTCGAGATAACATTGTGGTTCTTTAGCCGTTATAATAATATCGAAAGTGAGTGCTCATATAACAAAATAACATAATTTACCAGACCACCATTTTCCCTGCTGACTGCTAACAATTACAGCAGTATCACGAGACCAAATAGACGGATGTTACGTGTGGGCGTGTCCACACATGTTGCCATCGAGTAAATGTTTGAATAATTTAATTAAAACAACAATTAAATGTTTTGGAGCAGCTGATTCAATACAAAACAACATAGAGTTTAAAGGAACATAGCTGTATTGTTTTTTTAAATCTTGTAAATGTGAATAATCGTTTTATCGCGATGTTAACGACTTCAATATCCTTTCAAAATAAAAGCCGCCATGTCACGCGCACCATGACTACAATAACGATATCGGTGGATATAGAAATCAATGAAAAGACAAAACTACATAAAAGACCCACAAGTGGAGACTGAAAATAAGATTGAGATGGGAGAGAAAAGCTAGTGAAAGCTAGCAATTTCTGAAATGCCAGAAAATGCTTTGAACCACTTACATGCAAATCACTATGAAGTGAAATCAGAATGGCCCTACACCCTTTGATACTTGGGCAAGCCTTTGATCTCTTTCCCCATTCATTTTGAATGGGGCAAAAAATTCACAAGAAAATTAAAAGCTGAAAAGCAATAGCAGGACTGTCCCGAAGAAGCTGAACGTTTTGATACCAGAACGGTGTTATCACAACAACAACAACAATAACAACAATAATAATAATAATAACAATAATAATAATAATTAATTTTCCAAAAATAAAATAAAGTTTTATTATGAAAAACTTGTACCGGAAACCTTGGACTTGTTCAAGCTAGCGGAGCACGGGTCTGTTCTGATGGCTGTTTTCTATCTGTCAACAATCCAGACTTAGCTAAAACTAAAGTTTTTGTGGCCTTTTATCTTCTTCTGTCATCAGGTATGGGCACATAGACTTCTACCAAGTAACAGGTTTGAGTTTTCTTCCTGTAAACAGTCGAAGGAGCAAACGTGATATTAGCATTATGAGCTTAGGTTTAATGCATGGTTAGCTAAATACTCGTACAGGATGTCGGTGTGCAAAGTTCCAGGCTCTTGAACTTTATGTTCCTCTTTCACCGTAATGAAATGGTTTTCAGCCTTGCTAGTAAGGGTGTTGTGACACTTGAAACCGACGCTCTACAAAAGTCTAGTGTTTAACGATGTCTTAATTCTCCAGTTGCTAACATTACCGCTAACCTGACACAGAATTCTGTTAAGCTGCATTTCCACTAAATTATATTAGCATTTCACCCTTGGCCCGTATCTTATTTAGCCATCTAATTCTGTCAGAGGATAAGCGACCTAGGGTTGTGGAAGACTTAATTTAGCCAAGTTAGGGATCGTATTTCAGTTAAGGAAGGTACTCGATCAAGACTAGACCAAGTCAGTGGGTAAAGTGCAATTTAACGAAGTACACTGAAGTGTCTGAACGAGAGTCCAACTAGCGGATTAATAGGCCCAATGCAAAAACAAATTTTATGCGCGAAAAGATCTGATATAATTAAACTCGGCGATATTCTACCTATGTATCAATCTATCTATCTGCTCACTTGTCATGCCCGAAACTCCAAGATTTGACAAATGTATGCCAATATATTCTTATATTAGACAATACTAGCAAACCATTATTTAGCTAAGGCTCTATTGTGGTTACAAAAATTAACTGAGTGCCACATCTCTGTTGCACACATAGCAATGCTGCTGGTAAAGCTGAGTGAGACACAGCTAGACAGAAATTAAGAGAGATTTCCCAGGTCTTGTGTGTTGTAGAATCTAATGAGTGTATAGTTTCTTGTGTTTATTTTTGTATTGTAAACTAAATTTAATTCAAATATTCAACTAGATCGACTATTGAGTCAACAATAGATGATGCCCCTAGATGCTTGAATCTGTCACAAATATTTCTTTGTTTACTTGAAGGCTTACTAACTATTAAACCCTGAAAAGGATACGTGGAAGAAAATGGATGGATAGATGAATGGAATTTAGGTTGCATGTGATGACAGTTCATTTGTTTTTGCCACCTAGGCTCCAGTGTTATGGATGAACCATGAAGGCCCAGTTGCAAGTCACAGGTAAGTTATGTTTTTTGCAAAATTTGTATGCTCATAATGTAACAAAAAGCAGCAAAGGATTGTGATCAGTTCCTAAAGGTGTTTTCGTTAGTATTGCTTAACGTCTGTCATGGAAACCTAGATGTGATAAATTCCTGATGTTTGAAAAACATGCATATCACCTGTGTCTTAAAACTGAAGACTGCTGGTGAGTTCATAATTAGGAGACTACAAGAAATGGTTTTAAAATCTTGATGTTCCTTGATCAAACTTTTCATCTTTCCAGTGCTTTCAGCTAAGCTGAAGGAAACCAAAAAGACCTGGTTTGGTCCGAGTCCATATGTTGAAGTATCTGTAGATGGCCAGTCAAAGAGAACTGAGAAATGCAACAATACACACAGCCCCAAATGGAAGCAGGCTGTCACAGTGTGAGTGCAAAAATGTATTTGACTTCAATGATGTCGAACATGAAAACATACACAAAGTCTTTATCAGCAAATGTTGGAAAAACATATGCATGCAGGAATTCAGTTCTGAATTTGTAAGCCTAAATAAAACAGATGTAGTAGAGGATAAAACATAAAATGGACTTATAAAATGGATCTCCTCTGTATTTGGAGAAAAAAAAACATCTTTGCTTTATGTTTTTCATATAAAAAATTTGAAGCCGTGCAAATTATCCCAATTATTTTTTCTGCTGTTGGTCAATACAGTATCCTGACAGTTTCTTACCTTTCTACAGAATTGTGACACCATTCAGCAAACTGATATTTCGTGTTTGGAGCCATCAGACACTCAAGGCGGACATTCTGTTGGGACTAGCAACATTGGAGATTAGCAAGACCCTTAAGGCCAATGACATGAAATGTGAGTTCACTCTGTCACTTTCCTAAGTGGGGATTTATTTATTTATTTAGCACTGCTGCCTCACAGTTTGAATACCATCTGGAAGGCCTGGGTTCGATTCCACCTTGGCCCGGCCTCTCTCTCACTGTGTGGAGTTTGCATGTTCTCCCCGTGTCTGCGTGGGTTTCCCCCGGGCACTCCGGTTTCCTCCCACAGTCCAAAGACATGCACTTACTGGGGTTAGGTTAATTGACTACTCTAAATTGCCCATAGGTGTGAATGAGAGAATGAATGTGAGTGTCAATGGTTGTCTGTGTTTCTGTGTTGGCCCTGCGACAGGCTGGCGACCTGTCCAGGGTGTACCCTGCCTCTTGCCCTATGCCCGCTGGGATAGGCTCCAGCCCCCCCGCGACCCTGAAAAGGAAAAAGCGGAAGCGGATGGATGGATGGATGGATGGTAAATGGAATCAACTGGTACTCGGGGACTCAAAGTGCTTTCATTCACACATTCACACAAGCACTTTTTTCTATCCCTAAGTGCTTTTATTTAACAGTGACACATACTCTCACACTCTGAGTGCAAATCAGGGTTCAGTATCTTGCTCAACAATACTTTGAAATTGAGACTGGAGTAGCCAGTGATCAAACCACTGACCTTCCAGTCAGTAGAAGCACTACCTCCTGAGCCATAGCCACACATGAAACAGCTGTGAACTAGGGGTGGGCAATATGGACCAAAAGTAATATCACAATATTTTTTAGCTGAATGGCGATATACGATATACATATGATATATTTTTTCTCCCCAAAAGGTATAAGCAAAAAGCACTTCTGAGTCACACGGGCACAACATTCAACTGTAGATGTACATGAGAAATTGCTCAAAAATAAACTATTGGCATGTTTAAATAATAATGCTTCTCAAATAAATTAATGCCTTTTTTCCCCCTCCATAACAAAACACACACAGCTCTGCTATTAAAATGTAAACAGAAAAGATACGGAGCAAAAAGAGCAAAAGGCTGACTTATTTTTTTAAAAACCAGTCTCCAGTGAAGTAGACTTCACCAAAGTACTTCCTCCTGTGTGTACTCCTGTACAGCCAGTACTCTGTGCAAATAACAAAACATGTAAACAGACTGAATGAACAAAATTCCTTCAGTCAGAAAGTTTCTCGCTAGCTCAGTAAATCCACAGACATATGCATGTAATATGTCGGTATTACAGCAACGGGTCCACCTGCTCAATGAAGCGCCTACGTATCTGCCGGCTGCATCACGAACACATAAATAAGACTCACTTCCGCCTTTAAAGTCATGTGAATTACGGTACAACCTAACAGCCAGGTACTCTTGGGGGTCCGGGAGATGCCAAAGAGTAAGAACGGACGCAGTACGAAGACGCAAAACACGGTGACAGCGGAGGATTTCAGTTTTCCAGAACTCTCTGACGTCACTGGAAAAACTAGCTACATTTGTCTCTACTTGCTAAATCTAGCAACAAAGCCACAAAGTTGGCAACACTGCATGACCCACGTGAGCAAAATCCACTGAATGGTGGGGTGACGTATTTACACCATGAATTTAGCATATCATGATATAATTTATTTGCAGGGCAAGATTTCTTCACCGGTATTATCGTGAATGATATGTTGTGGCCCAGCCCTACTGTAAACATGTTGCAGCATAAGGATGCTGTTTTTTTTGTTTTTTTTTTACATCAGCCTTGAGGAAATGAGTATACAGCTAATATTTCTAGGTTCTTTGAGTTGAGCCCTGGAAAATATTAAGTTGTATTAAAGTTTAAAAAAAAGCTGCTACTGCATGACTTCATGATTTCATGATAATAACAAATTGGATCTTATTTGAACTCACTTTCTGAATTAATTTTATGTCTGTCTGAAGATTGCATGCTATATTTGGCAAATGATGCGCGTTCTGTAGTCCCTGTACACTGCATCTCCTAAGTGTATAGGCTCTGTTTGAAGTGAGTTTATAACTCAACACAATGGCTCCTCTCAGAGCTGGTCAGCATGCACAAAACATGTGACATTACAGTCTGGTCTACATTCGGTGTTAGAGCTACTTGTCTGTCATTTTAAAGCACTGAATCAGATTCTTATTGCACATGGCTTTTCCATGTGACAGAAGTGCTTTCTGCGCTGCTGTTTTCAAAGCCCAAACTCTCACAAGTAGAGCTATAAATGGAAACAGTGCCTTAAAAAATCATCTGATTGATAAAAATATGTGATCAATGCCCTCCTGGGGGAAATGGTTTTTCAGTATTTGTTCATTTTAATAGCAAATCTTATCAGAAAAACTATGTGCTTGCAGGAGCAGTTTGTATTATATTGGTGCAAGGTTATTATCTGTTTTTTATTCTTTTGTATTATGGTGATGTGTGTGTTTTCCTTTCTTGCAATTACAGTGCCTGCTTAACACTATATTCTGTCCTCCTAAGTATGTGAGGTGGTGCAGACACTGCAGCTGTGCTCTGACAGAGACCCCCAGGATCTCGTAGGCGATTTGTCAGTCTGTCTGGACGGCATGCAGGTAGACCCAGAAACCTTTGGCTTGGCAGAGAGAGAACAAGGTAAGAGACCACGTTTACATGAACCCAGTAAACTATGGTGGCCACATTAGCAATGTTAGAATATGAAAACCCATTAATTTTGTTGTTTAAAAATTACAACAGTAGAATTGCAGGATAAATTTAGCTTGTTACTTCGTCTTTCAGTTCTCTTAAAAATTACTCTGATAGCTATCAGTTGAAATAACAGCTGCCAGCGCCAGGTTTTGTGACCCTTTATCGGTGTCCTTTTTATAGCCTGGCAAACTCTTGGCATCGCTTGTATTTGGTATTATAAGTTTTGTCTATCTATATTGGTGGCTACATTTGCAAGAATGCATTTGAGAATGCTGGAGTTACCCCTAAATTTTTGAATGTCACAATAAATTGTGTTTCACAATGATAGCAGGGCCACAAAGCAGGTCACTGTACTACTTTGCAGTCAGAAGACTCGCTGTCCCACAAAAAATCTTCTTTGAAAATAAAACACACCTGTTTTTAAAAGTGTACCTTTCAATGTTTTCAATCTTTGCTTTTAATCACTACTGAAGCTCTGAAGTCCAGAATTAGTAATCAAGATGGTCCTAAATTACATAATTTACATAATCTTAACACTCAAACAGTATTTTCATGTCTTTATTGAACATGCACTAACATATTCAAGAACTCTTGAATATGTTAACTCACAAAAACACATTTATCAGCAACAAGCTCTTGTAGCTTCTTATGACACCTGCACAATGATGAGGAGGAATCTTAGATGACTGGCCCATACAAAACAGTTTCACAAGATCAGTATTACAGGACTGTCTTGATTGATCAGCCCTTTTCAAGTCATGCCATAACATATTAGTTGGTTAAATAATAAACAAGCAAATACAGTTTAAAAAGCTATCCAGCAACTTCAGTGATACTGAAATGAACTTTCCCTCACTGACAGGTTCTAGTTGTAGCCTCATGAATTATTTAACATAAGTTTTGGCTCTTACTTGATTTTTTTTTTTAAATGGCTTTTTAGCTTCCCTTCCAAATGGAAATGCAAGGCAAAATGGGGACACTGGCCACAGGTCTTGTAAACCTTTAATTATCCTAAGACACTATTGGATTAAAATATTGGGTCATTGGCTTTGTAACATATAAAATTTAAAATGTGTTTTTATTTTGGAAAAATACTCAATAAGCATTTTGTACGTGTAGGTCAAGCAGAGACTCGTCTCCCTCGAGTGACTCAGATGAGTGGGTCATTGTACCTAATGTGCACGCTGTGAATGGTACAAGTTCTCCCTCGCAGTCTCCAGGGGGCTCCACTGCATCACGTCCTCCTAGACCTGCTCGACCACCCCCACCTACACCACAGAAGCCGGCAGCCTCACCATGTAGGAAAAACAGGACAAATCAAAGACTTAACAACTCACATGTACCTGAGACTAGTGATTTCAGTGTCACTTGTATCTAATATGCCATAAATTTTCTTTCATGTACAATCTAAAGCACTGAATACTGACTGATCAAAGGAAATACACCTTTGAATTTTTTTTTCACAGACTTAAGTTTCCAACTGTTGTCCATACTTCTTTCATAGCCTCTTCTAGCAGTTCTTCCCCTAGTGAACTCAGTGAAGGCCCAGCTTCTGATGGCTCTTCTCAGGCATCAGCTAGTGGATGTTCAGATCAGCAGGATGAATCAAGTGCAAGAGCACCAGCATCAAGTTCCTCACAGACAGCAAGTGTTCCTAAACCAGGACCCACTGCCTCGGCAACTCCAGCTACAACAACTCCTAGAGTCACTCCAATAATCAATGGCCCCTTGCCACCAGGGTAAAGAGCAAAGCTTACTGTATTTTGCTCTGTAGCCCCTCATTCAGGCTTATTTTTAATGTGTTTAAACATTTGTATTGCTTCTGCAGGTGGGAACAAAGAGTAGACCAGAATGGACGGGTATACTATGTGGACCACATTGAGAAAAGGACAACCTGGGATAGGCCTGAGCCTTTGCCTACAGGGTGACAAAAAAAGCCCTTGATTCTTTTTTGTACTGCAAATCTTAACATAGTCATTGTGAATTCAGTGAAATAAATTATCTCCAACATGTACTATATCTAGAAAGAAATCATTTACAAAATGTATAATGTTAGTACCTCCCTTTTTTTTTTTGGCTCTCTTTTTATGCAGGTGGGAGCGCAGAGTGGATCCAATGGGTAGAGTTTACTATGTTGACCACATAACCCGAACTACTACGTGGCAAAGACCCACACAGGAGTCAGTGCGTAACTATGAGGAATGGCAGCACCAGCGTAGCCAGCTTCAGGGAGCCATGCAACAGTTTAACCAGAGGTTCATTTATGGGGTGAGAGCAATTTGCTACACAGCAAATACATATGAAGCATAATTTGAACATGTATTCATTTGATTTAAGATCCTGTCCAGACATGCCTTTTTACCTATAAAATAATTTGTGTATGACGTACGTTTGCCCCATCATACACAAATTAATGCATATACTGCGCTGTCCTCCATCATCTTAAAGAATACTTTATGAATAAGAAAAAAGTTCATTTTGAAATGTTAATTTTTAAGTAATGAACGCCCTAAGTTTGTAACATCTCTAATTTTGTAACATCCAGATACCATGTTTTAAGTTCCATGGCTAAAAAGCTTAAAATTATTAGCACCCACTGGAAACAAGCATACAAGGGCGGGCTGAAAATTCATAGGCTGACCTTGATGCAATGGTCAAACCTGACCGAATGTGTTTTATTTTTTTGACATGGTCTCCCCTGCGGTCAACACACTTCTTCCATCAGTGTTGCAGTGCTTGAATTTCCATGGTATAGAAATTCTCATCCTGGCCCTCAAAAAAGTCCTCAGCAGCAGAGATGACCTCATCATCACTTTTAAAATGCTTCCCAGCCAAATGTTTTTTCATGTTGTGGAACAGAAAATAGTCAGATGATGCCAGATCAGGAGAAAATGGAGGGTTATCAACCAGCTCAAAGCCACACAACAACCATTGCAACCACGGATGTGTGTGTAGGAGGATTGTCCTGGTGAAACAGGACCCCCTTCATCAGTTTTCCAGGCCTTTTTGAGTTGATTGCCTTTCACAGCTGCCTCAGCAAGTTGGCATAGTAATCTCCATTGATAGTATGGCCCTTTTGAAGGTAGTCAATGAACACGAGACCATCACCTTCCCTGCCAGTGACACCACCTTGGTTTTCTTTGGTGGGGGAGGAGATGGGTGTTTACACCGTATGGACTGCAGTTTGGTCTCTGGTTCAAAGCGGTGAACCCAACATTCATCTTGGGTGACGAAACGTTCTATAAAACTAGTTGGATTTACTTCAAAAAGTGCTAAGCCTGGTACGCTTTTGATCAGGCGTCAAAAGTCGTGGCACCCACGGAGCAGAAACCTTTGACATGCCAAGTTTGTAATGCAGAATATTCTCAACTCATTCCCGGGAGATGTCTACAGCATTAGCTATCTGATTAACAGTTAAATGTCTGTCATCCATCACCATGTGTTGTGGTGGCTGTGGCAGGACGTCTGGACCTTGGGTCATCTTTAAGGTTCTCCCTACCCCTCTTGAATTCAGCTGCCAACTTTTGCACAGTTGATAAAGCTGGAGCATCATCTCCTACTGTAGCAACCATGTCAGCATGAATGTCCTTGGGGGCTAACCTGTTTTTCTGCAGATATTTGAAAACACCACGGTGCCAAATTTTATCCATTTTCACAAACTGTTTCTAGTACTACTTTTCCAAGTCCTCAATTCTGCATGCAATGTGGCTTTATCTGGAAAGAAAACATGGCATTAGCATCAGAAAAGGTTGAATTTAATACATGCCAAATTTATTACTGTATGATAACTCCTTCTTAGTCAGCTTATGAACTTTTCAGCCCACCCTCGTACTCGAACTTTGACGTCAGCTGTTTGCTTGATATGAAATCTAAATTGAGTTTAACCAGACCATGACAAAAATTGTCAAAAAATTTTACAGACCTGACATGTAACCTGTAACTTTTTCTTTCTGGCTCAGCTTCAAGACCAGCTTGCAGCCACAACAAGTAAAGAGTTTGACCCACTGGGACCTCTGCCTCATGGATGGGGTAAATATCACCAAGATTAGTATAATTTTAGCTGTTTTTAGTGAAATATTAGGTATATAAAATGTCTTAATTTTTCTCCCTCACAAGAAAAGAGAACTGACACCAATGGTAGAGTGTATTTTGTTCATCACCCAACTCGGACGACACAGTGGGAAGACCCAAGGACTCAAGGGTAAGTGTATTTTTGCTTTATTGGCAGTAGGGAGCGCTGCTATATCAGAATTGTGTTAAGTGAGAAGCGAACATTCAGTAACAACAGGCCCAGAGTTCCAGGTGACACGTTTTAGGTCCGTGTTTCACCCATTGGCTTTCTTAATCTAGAAGAATAATCTTTTCGGATTCAGGACTTCCTGACCTAACCTGTTAGGAGGTTGGAGCAGGTTGACAGGGACAGGACAACTGTGAAACTGTGTTAAATGTAGAACATCCATCCATCTTGTGACAGATTTTGCATTGCACAATTGCTTCAGTGTGTTTGCACTTGATTGTTAAAGTACTCATGAGTTTATGTGTGCACAAAGGCTTGGGCATCTGGCAAAACACCTTTTTTGTAACCAGTTAATCACCTTTAAGCAGTATGGAGCAAGGGCTTGTATTTGAGGGGATGTTTTTGTTTTTTTTCTGCTTCAGATTCAATGCTGTATATTTTCCTGACACACGATGAGATATATGAAATTGTGATATGTCAGATTTAAAAAGAAACGTAATAAATAGAAGCCT
>VUQJ01027155.1:41240-51943 GCA_015108635.1 Andinoacara biseriatus
CAATTTCCCTACAAATAAACAGTTAAGTATACAACAATACAAAATCTAGGACTTGGGTAGAAACATCCTGCAGTTTAATCCTATGTCATCATATGACGTCTGACAGCACACTCTATTGTGGGGGGAAAAAATGCCACAATAAAGATTTGTGGCCTGTGTGACAGAGATTAACATTTGAAAATCAGGTTTAACTGCTGGTGGTGCTCACTGTACTGTTGTTGGCCCAGGCCTTTGTGTACAAACTGTTCTACTCTAGCATGTTCCAAGCGTGTATACACCCAACAAACTGACGCAATATCCTCCAGCTGCCTGTTTCAGTTTTAAGTGGGCGTGTCTGATTGCTCATCCAAAGCCTGGTTTACGCATGAAACCGTCCAAATGGGGACACACAGGGAGGGGAGGGTTGTTCACATTTTTTGGCTCATGTTTTGTTTCCACATAACTCAGGGCCTTAGTAACAATTTAAGAAAGCCAGCTTGCTTTCTCCCCGCCCTCTGCAATGCTTAAGGTGGGTTGGGCAAAATGTTTATATAGCTTTGGTTGTGTGACAGTAGCATCAAAGAGCATCGCGGTGAGAAAGAAACGCTGACAAATGGAAGGTGAGATTTCATCTTTTTCACTCTGTTCTGTTCCTTGCTATCCGTTGCAATCCATTCCTTATATAGAGCATATTTACTCTTAATGAAGAGTTTGCTGTAGCTCTATAATATAATGTTTTTTCTCTCTTTGCAGACTTGAGCATAAAATATGTCAACCTGGAACGATCTGAAAACCTTGAGAGTCACAGGACAAATGGCTTCGGCAGCACCAAATCTCTGGTGGTGCGAAGAGGAGCCCCATTCAAAATCAGTGCTCAACTGGAGGGCCGACCCTTCAACCCTAAGACGGACAGTCTGAGGATCAAAGTCATGCTGGGTACGCTCAATTTTTCTGGATAAATTACTTGGATACTTTTGATTGCAAGTGGTCTAACCCAGAATAGAAAGGGATTTTTCCTCCTAATTTTATTCCTTGATCCCCCTCCCCAGGTCCCATGTATGCAGTAATGCCTGTAACCTTCTCCAAGAGCTCTTCCTCATCCAGCTGGAAGGCCTTTATTGACCCCGAGGGCTGGAACCCTCTGGAACCCTCTATCTACATCTCCTCTCCTGCCTCTGCCTCAGTGGGCTGTTACAGATTTCAGCTGGGTGTGTTTACTCAGGACGGCCAGAAAAGCTGTGCATTTGGCAAATTCATCCTGCTCTGCAACCCCTGGTGTTCTGGTAAGTAAAACAAACTGGTATTACAAATTGGAAGATTTTCTTAGCTATCAGTATTAGAGAATGTGATGTGTTTTTGGTAGCTTGTTGCAGCAACAGAAAGTTGATAAAAACCAGAAATACATTGATATGGTTTGTGTGGCCTAAGAAGTTAATTTATTTCTTGCAGAGGATGCAGTGTACATCCCATTTGAGGACCAGAGAGAAGAATACATCCAGAGTGACTCTGGGTTGCTGTTTATGGGAACAGCAATGAACCTTGTGACAAGACCATGGTCTTTTGATCAGGTAAGAAAGCGATATCTGTCAAACAAAATAAAAATACATCAACAGAAGACGTGCTCACTAAACTAGGCATTTATGGTAATTTCTGTGTTATGTGTATAAAAAAGATGCATAAAGATGGTATTCACTTCGACACCTTTGTGATGGATTGGATTTCAGTCTATAATTGTTACTTGTGGTAGTCACTTCGATTTCAGTCCTTGGGTTCATATGAACCATTCTTTAAAACAAAAGTCTTCTTAACTGAATGTACTCAAATTTTTTCACATCTTTTTCTTTTTCTGCCTGTAAAGTATGAGCCTGGTGTTCTGGAGGCGTGCTTGAATCTGCTCCAAGTCAGCTCTCAGCACAAAAATAACAGAAGGATGGACTACCTGCACCGAAACAACCCAGTGTACCTCAGTCGGGTTGTGTCTGCCATGGTGAGTGGGAACACATCTTCATCATGAACTTCAGATACAAATTGTTCTCTTTCTCATGTTAGGTTGATTTTTTTTTGTTTGTTTGTTTGTTTGTTTGTTTACTTTCTATTACAACACAAGTGTCATTGATACCTGTGAAACAAGTTGAGGCTTGAATTGGGACAATGTGTTCTGCAGATTGAAAGTATAAAAAGACACCGCCTTCAAAAGTTCTGAACACCTAATGTCACGTGCAGCAACCCTCTAATTATTGTGAACCAGAGTAGTTATTAAACACAGCATGCCAAAAGTCATGGAAATTTACGGGGTGCCCAAACCTGTTTTGTCATCTTTAGGAGATGGTGTGCAAACACTGAAAACTATCCTTGTCTTGTCTTTTGTGTTTAGATCAACAGTGAGGACGATTGTGGTGTGCTGAAAGGGAACTGGACAGATGACTTCAAACAAGGGGTCAGTCCTACCATGTGGACTGGGAGTGGGGACATTTTGCGAAAGTGGGCCCAGTCTGGTAACAGCCCAGTCAAGTATGGACAGTGCTGGGTGTTTGCAGCTGTCATGTGCACAGGTGCTTAAATCCTAATCATTCTAAACATATTGTGTACTTTAATAACTACGGTAGTCATCCTAAATGATGCCATCATAATGACGTTGTTTCAGCCTCGTTTAACACTGAATCATTCCTTTTCCCGTGATGTGATGTTAAAACATCTCACCAGGATTTTAAACATCTGTGCTCTGATTGCGTCTTTCAGTTATGAGAGTTCTTGGCATTCCTTGCCGCGTTGTCACAAACTTCAACTCTGCTCACGACACTAATGGGAACCTGGTGATTGAGGAATATTACAGCACAACAGGGCAGAAGTTAAACCGCAGCAAAGACAGCATCTGGTCAGTTTTATATTTGTTTACAAACTCTAAAATTGAACTACTCTAAAGGCTTTGATGACATATTAATCCCTAATTTGTTGGAACTTCTTAACAGGAATTTCCACGTCTGGGTGGAGTGCTGGATGACTCGCCGGGATCAGGAATCTGGAATGGATGGCTGGCAGGTTCTTGATCCGACTCCTCAGCAGAGAAGTGGAGGTGTGTGAGAAAAATGCTTAAACTTGTGTGAATTTTTGTCTTCCACTTTTTAAATTGTGGGTGAACATTTTCATAACCTTCTATCTCCCCCCCCTCATCCTAGGAGTGTACTGCTGTGGCCCGGCTCCAGTCAAAGCAATTAAGAGCAAGCGTGTTGACCTGTTATATGACATCCCGTTTGTCTATGCCAGCGTGAACGCCGACATCCACACAATCATCTTGGGGCAGGGGCAGGGTCAGGTCCTCGGCTTCAGCAAAGACACCGATAGAGTTGGCTCCCTCATCTGCACCAAAGCTATTGGGTTCCCCAGATTACAGAACATCACAGGAGACTACAAATACATCAAAAGTATGACCAGAAAACAAGAACTCCACGCGTTAATTCGCACAGTAGGAAATTCAGCAAAAACGATGAAAAATACTTACGTTTTTTTCTTTCTGTCTTTACAATACAGGCCAAACTTCAACACTTTCATCAAGAAGCTCTGCAAGTTCAGGGGACTCCACATTAAGTAGAGGTAATTTGTCATTTTGAATGTATTTGTCAGTCTCAAGAATTTGTTATTTAAAGATATGTCTTCTCATGAAGACTGACTTTCTTCATGTTTATTCTGCAGGCTCGTCTCAGAGAGTGTTCGTCTTCCTGACCCTGGACAAACCCCCTGTTGCTGGCGACCCCGTCAGCTTCACAGTGAAAATCATCAACAAGCAGAATGTAGGCAAGATGTTGAAGGTGCATCTCAACGCCCAAGCAAAAGAATACAATCGCAGCCCCTCAGACACCTTCTGGGAAAACCATGGTGTTATGCAACTGGCACCCATGGAAGGTACATTTACTTTTCTCATCTACAACTAAAATGTTCCCCTTTGAAGGAATTTAATGTATTTGGATTTTACAGTTGATTTAACACACCCTCATTTCTGTATGCATCTCTTTATCCAGTCAAGGTGCTGCAACAGCAGATCCCTCCAGCAAAATATCAAGATGTGGTGGGAAATAACCTGATCAACCTTGCAGTTGTTGTGGAGGATATTGCCAGTCATGAGATGGTCCTGGCCTGTGAGGAGTTCAACCTTGCCAGCCAACAGATCATCATACAGGTACTTTATAAAAATTCTCAACATTGCTTCCTTAAAGTTTAGATTGACAGGCATTTATATTTAAGAATTAAGAAATAACAGGTAGGTCAGTGTCCCTCTTTCCCATACAGCCTTATTGCTTTCATCTACTGCAGTTGTTCAAAAAAGTTTAATTTTGAAGTTTTAAATGTAAATGGGTCATTTGAGGAAATATTCTGGGTTCACTAACACATTTCTCCTTCAGGTTTCAGGTGAAAACTCCATTGTGCCATACAAAGAACAGATTGCCCTGGTGTCTTTCATCAACCCATATTCTCAACCCGTCAGTGGAGTACTGACTGTAGCTGGGGCTGGGCTGCTCCAGCGTAAAGTTCAGTTCAGGTAAGATCGACCTTCTTGTCTCATGGAGAATAATTAATAACCACAACAGGGACTTTTAAACGTCATCAATGAAAGTAAAAGGAATTCTAAGATACAGGAGTGTCACTGAGCAGTACAGTAACTGTTGCTGTTTCTTGAAGGAATGCTAACTTGTCATTGTGGTATGCTTGTATTGTTCTGCACGTGTTTGTATTCATGCCTGCATAGAAAGGCTATCACTGTGTGCAAATCTTGGCTAATAATTATTTCCAAGCAGTAAATATATCTATTAAACACAGTTTGATTACATGTGTGACAAACAAAAATATGTACAAAGTGACAGGACATTTATTCTACATTGCCACTGTTAGCCCAAGTTGTTGCAATATATTTCTACATTTTGCAAAGATTTTTTTTTTCAAAAGTTCTTTGTGTCTTCCTGCAGGATGCCCCCGCTGAGCCCAGGAGGAAGGGTAGATCAGCCTGTGTCATTCATCCCCAGCATGGCGGGAGAAAAGATGCTGCAAGCAAGCCTGTCACTCACAAGCATGAGTGTCACCATTAGAGGCTTTAAGATGGTCTCTGTTAAAAATGATTAGCACCTGCAGCCATTCTCACGGTTTTCCTGTGCTGTAAATACCAAATGTAAATCTTATTTATTTTATTTGTTTTGCTATTTATGTGTATATGTGTTTGAGCCACGAAAATCAACATTGCTAGCTGAATGTTTTGGTTTAAATGTATCGTTGTATGATATAGAAATAAAAATGACAAAATGTCTCATTTGTGTGCGTCTATGTGCATTTGTTACTGCAGTTCTTTTTTGTGTCCTGCAGATGGCGATCTTTCCTCATAGAAAAAAAAAGTGATTTCGTGCATGAAACGCTTTTCAACCCTCTTGATCTAAACATGTACTTTACAATGCATCATTCCTCTTTAAAGTTTTATTTAAACCCTATTGCTTTGAACATATCTATGGAATAAGCAGCTGTGGAAAATGAGATGAAACCCAACTCACCTTTTCCCTCAATGTAATTAATTTATCTTTATTAATCTACTTCAACTGTCTGTCAAAACAAATTGACAATAAAGCATTATATACAAATCATAGCTAAGCTGACAGGCAGTGTAATCAGCACATGCACAATCATACCAGTCCATCTATATTACAAACAGATTATTAGGAACTTAATGACAGAAAATAAAACAATATACAACCCAGAATTAAAGGTAAGGATTCATTCAAGCACCAGCCTATAATACAGCATCTTAAGGGCAACTTATCAAAACATTTTAGCAGATTTTTGGTCTTTAATTGTGATTTTTTTTTTTTATTTATGCTGAGCTCCCAAACTAGATTTACCTTAATGTGCTGTAAAATTGAACCAATACATAGCTCATGTTATAATGCAAAAATGCAGACTATTTGATAGCCCCTACCTATGAAGAGAATGGTATTTAACATTTATTTAGGTGATTGAAATCACAGTATTAGAATTCTTGTTTATAATTTTGTAATGGTCAGAAAAAAAAAGTGTTAAGTCTCAAAAGAATTATAAAGACACAGCAGAAAAAGTAATCTCAGAAGAATCTAAAGTTTACTTACTGTGAGTGGGACACCATTCATAAACTTGAGATGAAGTTAAAAAACAAAACAAAAAAACAAACAACCAAACCAAAAAAACAGTTTGTTGCTTTATATGATTAATATTTTCAGTATTAACCATAATTCCCTGGTGTCAGCCATGAGGCTTTGGTCCCTTATTTCACTTTAGTCTTTTATTTCCAGCCCTTTTTCATGTTTATGTGTCACAGGTACTGCAGCCTTGCTTCAAAATCCCCCCCCCCAAAATCCTTTGGCTCTGGTGTAAAATTGTCAGGGTGCTCGCTCAAAATAGCAATATTGACTTTGACTCAGTCTCTAGGGGAACCTTCACCTGCAAGGTGCACTCGGGAGTTCCAGAGTTTCTCATAACACAAGCAGAAGATGTGACAGACGGCGCCCTCTAGAGGTAGTCCAGCTCCAGTGCATGGCTCAAAGCCTCGAGGTCAGCCCGACAAGACACTCTCCAGAACGGCATGTTCTTCTGGTAAAACAAAAATAAAGTAATGTGAAATGCAAGTATAAAATATAACATGCAAAACTAAAACAGGTATATTTTTAACAGTTTGCAGTGCTTCTGCAGATGCAGTGCATATGTGAAATAATGTGCCGTTTGGAGGCATACTGTTGTACACAACCGTATACATCTGGATAACATGTTGTATGAGATTGTAGAGAAGCATTTAATAAAAAAATTTTTAAAAAAGAATGAGCCAGTGGCCAAACTAAGGAAAATCTCAATGTAATCAAGAGAAAACAAATTCATACAAAGAAGCTGTAAAAATCAAGTGTGGAGTAAAGTTAACTGATTAGTTGTGGCCCATTTTTTTTAGCAGTCAAAGTCTTGCAAAAAAAAAACACTGAGTTTTACCTTTTTGGCAACAGTCTCCTCTTCAACTCCATCTCCTATCACCACATAGACTGCCCTCCGCCCAAACCTCTGAGAGACACGCTCAAAACAACTCTCTTTGCCTTTGAAAAGGGAGAAATCAGAGTTTAAATCATTATTACAGCATTTTCAGTAAAATACTTTAAAAGGAAAATTATTTTACTGGCATACAAAATTATACAGAATAGTTGATTTAAGTTTGATGTTGTTTATTAACTCTCTGCTTCCTTCCCCAATGTTTTCTCACCTGTCTTGGTGGCACTGTATATGTTCTCTATGGGGAAGGCTGAACCTAAACCATACAGTAACACCTTGGAGAGGGCTGGGATGAGCTGGGTAGTGGTCACCAACACATTCACACAATTAGGCCTGGATGGGGGCAAAACAAACACTAAAGTCAGTAAATATGAGACATTATAAACGCCATGTCATAAACCGAGAAGAATTCAATTCCAAACAATTTGAAAAAAGTCCAATGAAACAAATCAGCGTAAAGCAAACATCTAACGTTAATTCACCTCTTGGTGGTGATAATGATGTGGCAGCATGAACTGACCTCGAGTTGATGAGAGCCAGAGCTTTGAGTGCTTGAGTCAGCCACAGGTCAGTCAGGACTTCCATCTCTCTCCTCAACTGTAGCCACTCTTCTCGCTTGGGACTGCCCAGCAAACCTGATCATCAGAGAGAACCAAAGCTTGACAGATAATCTTTTAAACAACTACTTTATTCTTCTTCATATCCTAACTGCATTTTTACGCCTTGACACAATAACAACTTAATGAAAATTTTCAAACGCTTCTACTTTATGATTTGACTCCTAGGTTTCAACTTCAGCTCCTCAAATCCTGCAGCTGATGAGTATTTGCATGTGTCTTTAGAGTATTCTCGTCATCAAACTTCCAGTAACAGTTTCATATGTGCAAGAAAGCCCCACAGAAAAGAAGGAAGTTTGACTGTCTAAACATTCAGGTTGCGTTTTGACACCAATGTTACATAAAATGAGAGCAGAACTTACCCCCAACATTATTTTTGTATGTGTTGTAGACTTCCTTGACTCTGCGGTATCGGAAAGCCAGTTTCCTCATCCAGTCGACCCCTCCATGGACCCCTGACCCCAGGCACAGAGAGCCCGCCCCTGCTGGGCTCTGGAAGCCATCCGACCCAAAGTTGTAAGTGCTGCACAGTCACAATAAAGAAAACAGCCAGGATATAAATCATAAAGTCACAAACTACATTTTTTTGGAGCATCTTATTGTAGCACTAGTACTTCAGGAATCAGTAGCTACATTCACTAATACATTTTAGGGTTACAGGAATTCAAACAATTCAATCAATGAAAAAGAAAGCATTGCTTGAACTATGTCAGTGCAACCAAGACTGTCGGGGCCAAGAAACCCTGCAAAACTGAATGAGCCTTTGTCAGTAAAAAATATTATATACATGCAGTATATGCTAGGACAAATATAAAAACATACTTGAGTGAAAAGGTCAAAGTTCAATAAAATAAATACATCAAAAAAGTAATTTAGTACAGGCTGGTTTGCTCAAATCATCCCTAAAAGCGTCTTAAAGTGTTTCAACAAGTTTATGCAATAAAATGTCTGGACTGAGGGAGACAGAGCGAATGAAAGAGATATTCTGATGAGAAGCGAAAGCACTGGATAATCCTGTGACATATTATATGGCCATGGAAGCTGGGAAAATAAAAAACATGCACATGCTTGCATGCATGAACACACACAGTTGCACACCAATGCACACAGTCCCCGTCTCATCTCCATGCTTTTTTCTTCCTGCGCACTAAAATCCAGAGGGCAAGTCTGGTTCACAAGCCACAGCAGAACTGTCAGAGTCTCTCAGCAAAGCTCTGAGAGCAGTAACACAGCAGTAACTTTACCTCAGGTCCTGTCCATTGTCATCTGATGCCACGTCATCAATATGAACTTGGTCACATTCCTGGGAAATGAAAAGGAGAGAAGACATATCAAGTTATTCATTTCAGAGTGAAGCCTTGTCCAGGCAGGTCTCTGCTCTATAGAAATGATAGCACAATGGATATGAAAAAGGTGCTAAAATAAAATACAAGGAAGGAGGAAATAAGGTGTCAGGAAACAGACTGGTAAGGTGCCAGGGAGATGTCTGTCAACTCAGTGGTGCAATACTAAGGTAACCACATAGTGAAGTAAAGTAAATATGCATTTTTTTTTAAATAATGCACCTAACCATTTAACCATTGCTTAAAAAAAGAAATCCTCCTAAGAATCACCCATTGTCCAACAAGCACAATGGTCTGCATGCTGTTTGTCTCTGTTGGACCTTAATGCAACCGACCAAACTGCAGGGAATAAAACCACACTGTAGCTTAACCATGTGTCTGCAGCCAAAACACCTTCAGCAATATGCAGTTAAATCAGGAATTTTAAAACAGTTATTATGATTTGATATGTTGGACTCTTAGAAAGAAAAGAAAGAAAAAAGAAAAGAAAGTAGGACGACTCATTCATCACAGACTAAGCTCTGCAAAGCTCTGCAAAAACTGTCAATTAAAAAAGCTCTCTGGGTTTCTACACACTCTGTTTTTTAGCACACGCATGCTTAAAAATGGAGTCCTAGTATGACTCCAAATTTTCATGCAATGACCCAGCAGAGCCCAGCTCACCTATCACCTTTCACTCATCCAGACAGAGACGCTACTTCATCTTCCTTACTTTGCTGCATAACAAAATTCCCATGGGCTGTAACCCACCTCCCACTCAGGTGACATCCACTCATGCTCAACTGTAACTGCTAACCACACAATGCAAATGACCCTCGTGTAATTTCATTTCAAACATTTGTTTATTTAAAAAGAGGGGGGGGGGGGACAAACTCGATACTTCACCTGTCTGCTCTGGCCAGTTCTTAAAATGTCAACGTAAGTGCAGAATTTAAAAAAAAAATTTAACACATACACCGAAACAGCAGGGATTTTATCTAGTCTGATTTTCATTAGTTTTAAATAGTTGGAAATAAGGTTAAACGAAGCTAAAGAAACCATTAAAATTTCAACTGGAAACTGTGGCCTTGATAAGTCAGACAGTAATACCAGCCATTTACAATTATGTGACCCATGACAGCAGCAGTTGTAGCCACTGGTGTTGCTGCTGACATGATAAGGACAAGATAATTGCACCTTAAGGCTTAACAGGCTTTGTCAGCCTGATGTGGGGTACTGCTTTAGAGCTTTACTGAGCTCTCACAACAAAAGGAGGGATAAAAACTGGGTTTGCAAATGGCTTCGTTGGCTCCTTTCCCTCCTCTTGACTGTTCCTCCTCCCATTTGACTAATTTCCCCCTTGGATACTCAGACACAGACCTATAATTACAGCACAAAGTGTACTTGTTCTCTTTTTCTATGCCTCTCTTTAAGCTTTTTTCTTTGTCAGAACAAGGCTGAGGAATTTAGGATGAAAAACATATGAACTGTTCAGTCACTAGCAGGTACTAAAACTGCATTTTAATGACCAATAGGGACTTTTATTTCTTTTTTTTAAGGAGTCATCACTACAAGGTTGCATATCAACTTTTGCAGAGTTTAAAAAAAATTTTTTAGAGTACATATTTCAGCAGTTTTCAACTTCACGTACTGTCAATTTCCCAGGAAAGGAAATTGTTTGGGTAATGTTGTAAATACTGTAGAAAGAATAAATACAGGATAGATGTTGTGTGAGGGGATTTCT
>VUQJ01027158.1:0-10882 GCA_015108635.1 Andinoacara biseriatus
AACACTGGATTAGACTCCTTCGCCAAGGAACTAAGCTACCGCCTGAGGCAAAAAAAAAAAAGACACACACAAATAAAACATTACAGTCAAGAATACACAAAGTGGAACGAACTGAGCAAGAATGGGAGAAAATATAAGGAGTGAATGCTAGCCTGTGTGAGAAAGATAGAAAGATTAAGAGAAGTGGAAAGAGACATCGCAGCAAGGAAACAACAGCTACACACAGATGGTGCAAGTGTGGTGAGGTGGGAGTAATTGATGGCCTGCTGTCTGGGGTAGTCAATATCCTAAAGATTGGGTACATAAAGCCAGTTGACTGCAGTTCAACCTCCCTGCAGGCAGAGAGAATGAAGTCCCAGGCCTTTGATAAAGCAGGACCTCCCTTATTCTTAATACATACATATCTCCCCTAAAGCTGCTATTAGTGGGCACTGCTTGTTATAAGTGGGACTCTGTCAGAACTCACCCCATTAAGCTCTAGTAATGCAGCACAAGCCTTCAAGTCAGAGAGAGTGCAGTGTAAAGTGATGATATTGTGACTCTTATTAAAACTTATACCATTTTGTCAAAACCAGGAATAATATTATTGTGCTTTACCTTATAGTTGATTTGTCAAAAGGCTAAAAATCATTTTTTCCTTACTTTTCTCATTTTTTTTCTCTTTGCAGTGTGGTAAATTATTGTTGGGAACAGCAGGCTGTGGCCTTGTTTTAGGTACAAACGTACAGCTACAAAATATCTCCCATAGACTGGCTGTCTAATTAATTTAAATGCAGTGTTTAAAGTGGTTTTTTTTAAATATATTTACTGTTTTTGTGGGTAAAAGTAGTCTTTAAAAAATCTTTTATTTGCAAAATTTTAGATCACAGAAAAAAAGAGGAGAAAGAAAGGAAATGACAGGAGTCCGTGATTGCATTCAAACCACAAAACAATTTCATTATGATATTAATTTGAATCATTTTAATTCATTTAATCTGCTCAGACTGACACTTTTTTGTTCTTTTTGCAACTTTTTTTTTGTTTTAATCTTGCATTTGTATACAGTGGATCGCTTTTACTTTGTCCTCTAGTTATGTTAGCTACACTATATTGCCAAAAGCATTCACTTACCCATACAAATCATTAAATTCAAGTGTTCCCATCACTTCCATGGACACAGGTGTGTAAAATCAAGCACCTAGGCATGCAGACTACTTCTACAAATATTTGTGAAAGAACGGGTCGCTCTCAGGAGCTCCATGAAGCTGTAGAGAGCCTCATGGAAAGGATTTCCCTGGTTGAGCAGCTACATCCAAGCCTTACATCACCAAGTGCAATGCAAAGCATCGGAAGCAGTGGTGTAAAGCATGATGCCACTGGACTGTAGAGCAGTGGAGACGTGTTCTCTGGAGTAATGAATAATGCTTCTCTGTCTGGCAACCTGATGGATGAGTCTGGGTTTGGTGGTTGCCAGGAGAACGGTACTTGTCTGACTTCATTGTGCCAAGTGTAAAGTTTGGTGGAAGGTGGATTATGGTGTGGGGTTGTTTTTCAGGAGTAGATCCAGTGAAGGGAACTCTTAATGCTTCAGCATACTAAGACATTTTGGACAATTTCATTCTCCCAACTTTGTGGGAACAGTTTGGGGACGACCCCTTCCTGTTCCAACATGACTGCACACCAGTGCACAAAGCAAGAACCATAAAGACATGGATGAGTGACTTTGGTGTGGAAGAACATGAGTGTCCTGCACAGATTCCTGACCTCAACCTGATAGCACACCTTTGGGATGAATTAGAGCGGATAATACGAGCTAGGCCTTTTCATCCAACATCAGTGTCTGATCTCACAAATGTGGAGTGTTAAATACCAGATCTTCTGTTTTACATCTCCACATACAGGAACAGTCACCACCAAAAAAGGAACAAAGCAGACTCAGTGTCTGTAGACAGCCACAAAACAGTTCCATAAAGCCTCGAGTAGATGGAGCTCCTTCACGCAATGAAATGTCGCAGTTGCACTTCAGTAAAATAATCCATCATCATTAACCTGAGCAGTTCCACTGCACCACTTAATAAATATGCAAAGTCTGCAGATTAATACATGGATACAATGTCTATTTAAAATAATTCAAAAAAAATTGGAGGAATTCCACTATCATACATCTCAGATTTATATCGATCCTGAACAAAGCACTTTTTTTTTTTTTTTATAATTGCCTCCCACCTAAAGTAAAAGTTTATTATGTCTGACAATCCATACCAGGTGCTAATGCTTCAGCCCCAGACCAGCTGAGTTTGGCCTTGGCGTGGAACAGAGTGGACATTGCACGGAGTCAGATCTTCATCTATGGACAGCAGTGGCCTGTAAGAAGTAGATACAGTATAAACAAAAATACACATAGTATGATTATAGCAGTATTAATTATATTCACAGGATGTTTGTCCTTGATGTATTCTCACTGATACAATGGAACGTCCTGTTCAAAAACATTTTTTTTTTCGGCATGAAGGATGTGGATGTGGTATCAATATATGCTGTATATGCCTCAGGTTGGTTCGTTGGAGCAGGCGATGCTGGATGCCTTAGTCCTGGACAGAGTTGACTTTGTCAAGCTGCTGATTGAAAATGGAGTCAGCATGCACCGTTTCCTCACTCTTTCCAGGCTGGAGGAGCTCTATAACACGGTAACAACAAGCCTAGAGTGCAGAAAACAAACTTCTTTTTTTTTTTTAAATAATCATTCCATCAACTTTTTTTTCTTTCAACAGCGCCATGGACCATCAAACACCCTGTACCACCTCGTCAGAGATGTCAAAAAGGTATGACCATCACTGCCATCCCATTAGCTCTGTTGCTGTTCTGTATGGGAATGTGGTATATCAAAAAGGACAAGTTTGATTACATAGAGTTGCAGTTGCTTTTTTTTTTTTTTGTGGTGTGCGTTGTTATGCTGTTTTCATCACTTTGTATATATCTACATTTTGCCCTAGTTGCTGTAAACTGCCAATAGAGGCCAGCAAGCTTTTCTTTTTCAGCTGGAGTTGCAGGCTGCAGTGGCTGTGTAGTGCTGTGCACGACTCTCATCCCCCTCATGATTCCTCAGTTTACTCTTTTCTTTATCAAGGCACACATCACCACGATAAACAAACACTACATGCATTAAAGATTGTTTTATCCACAGAACTCGGAGCAATGCTGAGCAAAGTGAGACCACAGTGGAAGTGCTGTAAAGCTAAAGAACTTAGTAGTCCCAGTGTTTGTATTACTTTTACTTGTATTTTATATGGACTATGACTTGATTTCTTGAATCGTGATAATCAAGTCGAGTCAAATTTATTTGTATACTGTAGCACCGTTCAGACACAAGATAATTCAGAGAGCTTTACAGGCGGATAAAAAGAGGGACACAAAAAACATTTAAAACTTATATGTATACATATCATATACATGATATAATGCAAACAGGACTCTTTTTTTTTTTTTACAGTGTTTTGTATTTAAATGGTGCAATAAGGGGATTTTCTCCTAATATATAAGTTTGTCTGCCAAAGCATTTCACACAGCACAATCTACTTTATAATTTTTCTTTTACTGCACCTTAAAATTGCTCATACTAAAAGATGACAGCATATATTTTACGTTCGGCACATATCACACTTTGGAGCGATGATAGAGAGGTCAACAACATTACCATTAGCACGAAGAGATGCTCATTAATTGCAGTGTTACTGATTAAAATGATGCCAGTGCTCCTCGGAAAGTGGCTGCAATCTCCCCTCCTTTACCTCTTCCCCCGTCTTTGCACACAACTCTGGTCTCATGCTGGTGTAGAAAGCAAGAACATGCAGTGCACAATACCTGCCATCTCACTACACCATTTCAGCAATGCGCAAAATATACACTGTAGTGCATGGCGTAACATTACCATCTCCTTTTTGCAGAGCTGTGTGTAATTGCAATAGTGTCGCTGAGTGTCTGTGTGTCACTGTTCTATCATGGTATGATTCTAATTAGATTTAAATGAGTCTTCATGTCATAGCTATTTCCCTTCTTTCTCAATGGTCTTTGAAGACTGTTAGGCTTTGCTGCTGGCAGTTAACAGTTATTAATTAGATTCAAATTGCAGGTCTTTTTGCTAATATCAGCGGTAAGGGTGAATTCAGGCTGCTTTCATGTTTCATCTGGAGATCAGGAAAACGGGAGTGTCATTGAAACTGGCTTCTGTACTACACCTGCTAAATATTAAGTTGATTTGTAGAGTAAATATACAATGTAGGTTTATGGCAAATGGCTGTAGTACAGTTTGTGGCTTTAGTTTCACATATCAGAAAGTGTTGAGAAGGCAATCCAAGGTAACAGTGTGGTTTTTCTCCTCAGTTTGCTTTGCTACTTATGAAGTGAGAGCTCAGGGGAAAAATACATTAATAGTGTAGAAGGACTCTAACTCATTAACAACATGAACAGTCGGTTGAGAAATATGCATGTAATTCACAACGCGTTATATATTTCAGCCATTTTTAGACCATTATTATCTGAAAGGTTTCCTTAGTTTAGGCAAATCTACCAAACTATAGCGGTAAATGCTTGGCCTACAGAGTATTATAGGCAGCAAAGACAAATGAAAAGTTTTCAGTTCCTCATTAGTCAGTCAGTTTAGACTCAGAGCTAACTACACAAGAATATTAAGAACTGTTGGTCTGTAAGTGCTCAGAGTGTATTCAAAGAGGGTGTAAACAAACAGCTAATAGTTTGACCTTTAGCGCCACAGGGAATTAAAAGGAGGGATCAGCAGCTGTGTACTTGCTGGTACATGTGTATATGCTATACACTCAGCACTAAAGATTTAGAACAACAAAAGTTACTTATTATTGAAGTTATTTGAAAAAATAAGTACATGCCAGGACTTTTCCAACATATTTGATCCTCTTTGAAACTTTGCCTTCAGGTAAAGGTGATATAGTCAAACAAACATCCTTTTTTTGCATCTCAAAAAATTCGAATGATGGGGTTTTTTTTTTTTTTCATAATTCGTAACTCTTAGTAGGAAAAGACGCACAAGCAACAGGGATGACTGCAGCGTTGAAAGGATTGCCATGAAAAATCTATTCTAGGACTTGTGAAGGCTTTACAAGGAGTGGACAGAGGCTGTGGTCAGTGCATCAAGAGCCGCTACACACGGGCGTCTTCAGGAAAAGGGGCTACACCTCTTGAACCAGAGAAAATATTACAAGTGTCTTATTTGGCCAAAGGAGAAAAAGATGCTGTTGCTCAGAAGTCCAAAGTCTTTTCAAATGAAGGTAATTTTGTATTAGATTTAGAAATGAAGGTCAAAGAGTCTGGAGGAAGAGTGGAGAGGCACAGCATCCAAGGTGTCTGATGTCCGCTGTGAGGTTTCTGCCATCTATGATAATTAGCATCTGACTTTAATTTACATAACATGTAATGAATATTGGATATATGAAAGTTTACCTATTTAAATTACATTAAGAAATGACTTTTTTTCACAATATTCCAATTATTTTTTTGAGATGCACTAATCGAGTCTGGTTTACTCTTTGCTATTGAAGGGTTGGTGTCATCATGCCAAGATCTAAAAAGCTTTACCAGGCATTCAGCAAATAAATAAATAAGTACATTGTGAATACCTACAGATTTAAAAAGGGACATAAAAAAGGTCTCTAAATTATTTGAAATAAATCGTTCCACTGAGCAGCCGTAGTAAATTTAGTTCTTGAGCAGACAAGAAGCAGCCTCCAAATATTTGGTCACAAGAATTGCAGGTAACTCTTGCAATTTTTATTCAAGGAATTGTAATGACCCAGTCCAAGTTCAGACCCCAACCTGATTGACATGCTGTGGCAGGACTTTAATAGAGCTGTGCATAAACAAATGCCTGCAGACTTCAATTAACTTCAATGAGTAATGTGAAAGGTTAATAAAAACACACAGAAAACCATTACTTCAAGTTATTGCTGCTAAACGTGGTTCTACAAGCTCCCGAATCATGAGGTGCTCTTTTTCACAGGACTGCATAGAGTGAAAATGTCCTCCTTCACATGACTGTATAGGTCAGGGATCCTCAAATCCAGACCTCGAGGTCCAGTGTCCTGCAGGTTTTAGATGTGTCTCTGCTTCAACACACCTGAGTCAAATATAAAAGTCATCAGCAGGACTCTGGAGAACTTGACTGCATTCTGGGGAGGTAATTCAGCCATTTGATTCAGGTGTGCTGGATCAGGGACACATCTAAAACCTGCAGGACACCGGCCCTCAAGGCCTGGATTTGAGGATCCCTGGTATAGGTAAAGCCATTTTGGAATAATGTTCTCTGGACTCATGCGTTCACGAAGCAGCCCAGTAAAAGCCCAGCTTTGAATCACATTGAAATGTTTCGGGTGAATTTGGGACAGTGAGCATTTGTGCCTTTAAAGGTGCGCCCAAATTTATTAGTTATTTCCATTAAAGAGAACAATACTAGCATAAAGTTTGAAGAATGTCAAGTATTGATTATTTCTAAGTAATCCAAAGATAAACACCATTTTCATATCCAATTTTTTTTTTCTCACACATGTTTAAAAATTCAACAATTTCCAGTGGATGTACTTATTTTTTTCCCAGTGGTGGTATATGGCATTACCCATGAAATAGTGATGAGTAGGACACAGATGATTTTTAGCATGTCACATCTGATTGAAAAACAGGGGAGAGAGTGTCAGGGCCGGTGTGAAGTTTTTTGAGGTAACTGGTGTTTCTAAGGAGCAGTGGCTACCAGGATAATTGCTACAGGGTGGATGTTGAGGCCATGAGGAGGCGTAGCGAGTGTTGACATGGTTACAGTCCTCATGGGATCGAGCTTCTGATTCAAATGTGAGCCCCCCACCCCCCACCCCCACCCAGCGTTAATAGTCGTCTGTCTATCTTTCCATGCTATTTCCACTCTCTTCCAGGCTAATGAGTCATTTATACTTTCCTTCTCTTTTCTTCTCCTCGAGACTGCATTGAACCTCACTGTGAAGATCTCATTATATCCCTAAATGCAAATTATGACAAATAATCCAGTATTTTACATGCTTTGTAATTGTCCTCAGACATTACACCCTCTAATTCACACGGCACCTGAAATTTAATTCGCTCCTCATTTTCAGCTCCTCTTTTGAATATAAAATAATAAGTTACAGTTTGGGGCTTTTTGGAGTCACATTCTAGAAGGATTTACAGAGTAATGCAATCCCCGAAACTCTTTATTTATTTTTGCTTACAATATTGATAAAACAGTTTCACATTTCTACCTTTAAATCAAGATGCATATAGTTTGAAAGAATCCACAGTCTGGTCAAGATAACAATTTATTAAAGAGACTGGAAGAGAGATCTTGCTCGAGAGTTTCTGTGTATCTCATTTCTCCTGCTCTTGCTTATCATGCGGTTTACTCACTGACATTGTGTGTTCTTTCCAAGCAAGAGTATCCAGGGTTCAGTTGGATCTACTTCAAGGTGAATCAGATAATCTAGTTATCTTTCATAGCCCAAAACACTTTGATATGGATTTTGTGCAGTGAGTGTATATGGCTGTGTGATTTGTTTTGTACTCTTGTATCCCTTCCTTTGTTAATCAGTTGGTGTGCGTCGTTGCCTGTTAACCCTGTTTGGTTTTTAGGGAAACCTGCCCCCGGACTACCGGATCAGCCTCATTGACATTGGATTGGTCATTGAATACCTCATGGGCGGGGCATATCGGTGTAACTACACCAGGAAGAGATTCAGAACTCTGTACCATAACCTCTTTGGACCCAAGAGGGTGAGTGAAATAGTCTCACCTGCTTTTTCCTTGAACCATTTAATCAAATTCAGATCTGCTGTCATTAATCTAAGGAGCAGCACCACTGAATGAGCCTCATTATCAAATTTGCCCTTGCAAGGGCAATAGGATAATAAGAGCAACATATTTATCAGAGATTGCGCAAAGGTCAGCTCCACTTTATTGGTGGTAATCAATTAACTTTTAGATGCAGGTTTTGATTATTTTGACCTGACAAGAGGCAGGAAAGGAGAAAAGTTCCCTGTTACAGAGTACTTATGACCTTAGCCCTGGAAATTATGTAGAACTAAAATTTACTGTAAAATACCTGTAAACATTGTTGGTTTTTTGTCTAAATTACTCAGAAAATACACAGAACTTAAATTTACAAAATGGATCCTTGTGAAATATTGTAATTACATGTAATTACAGGGTACTTATGGCTCTAGTCATGGGCCACATTATGAAGTGTTATCAATTTTAGAGAAGGCCATCATTATGTAACAAGATTTATTTTAGGTTTCAACTGAGGAGCAGTTGCTAAATATACACATACTCACACAAACTTTGTTTTCATGTATTTAAGGTGCTGTTTATCAACAGAGGTTAAATATTTGAGCCCTGTTTCCCCTATTGTTCATTTCCCCATCGAGTAGAATGGGAACACAGCATGGGCTGTCATAAGCTTAATGCAACAAATCATCCATCTGTAGCAGTAGCTCTTCATCATGAGCCACCATGATCATAAAACTACAGTTCATTACAACCCCACTAGTAACTTATCTTGGTGATTAGTACACACAACCAAAGTGACAGAAGTGATCATTGAAGTAATGCTTGTTGGTTGTGTTTTATACTGCACATTTTGCACATTATATGATACATTTCACATTCTGTTGTTTTCTCATTCTGCCTCAAAAAGCTACACATTGGCACAGACACAAGGAAATTTAAACATGCATAACTGTATAAAACCCAATACTTCTGCTTGGTGGGGCACTTTGGTATTTGTATATTCGGTCGTGTGATCGTTAGTGTGTGTAGAAGCATGTGAGGCTTCGTGCATCTGTTTTTCTTACTGTACAAGACTGCACGGTTACCACAAAGCACATGAAAAGGCACCGATAATGCTTGAGCAAAGAAACAGGACAGAAACAGAGCAAGCAGGCAAAATGAAAGGGAAAGACAAGGAAAGACAGTCAGCCCCAGTTTAACTGTGATTTTTATAGACCAAGTAAATGCACAGCCACAAAGTTATGTGCATACACACATAAAAACATGTTAAGGAAGAACAAAGTCTTGAAATAGATGCAGATATCAAAATCCCCACTAGAGACTTGGGTTATTTTTACCAACTCAGATGATGCCTCATGAATACATAATTCATACATGCCCTGCTTTAATGCAGATACACAGTACTGTACCAGATATACAAATATAAACATCCTTAATACATGTAAACACACAACTATAAGAGATTATTGATATATGTACTGTCAATGAAATGAGCAAAAAGTGCTATCCTTCAGTATTGTTTCCATTTTGAAGCATTCATTCAAATCAAAGTCAATGATTTATTCTATTAAAGAATATTTCTGCATTTAAGTCTGTGTGTGCCTAAAAAGTAAATTCAACAAGGTCTCATTGTGTGTTAATGTTTTTTTTGTCATTTCTAGCCCAAAGCTCTGAAACTGCTGGGGATGGAGGTGAGTCTTGATCCAATCAAGGTTGTTATTCACCTTCACTGTTCCTAACCTTTATCCCTCAAGTGTCCTCACTTAACTGGTCTACAGTTTACTCATCTAAATACGTGTTCTCATCAAGGTGTGTGCTGTGTGACTAGCAGCCCATGACGGGAAGCTCTAGATGTATATTTCATATATTCTGACGGTAAATTTCTGAGTCAGATGAATGTGTTTCACATAAACAGCCAATAATACAAAACAAACTCATTTCAATTTACGGTTTTCTCAGATTTATGAACTCTTCAAAAGCTGGAGAGTCATGACTCAGACAGTTTAAATGCAAATGTAATGAAACATTTCAAAGCAGTCCTGTTGTATTTAACTGAATAAGTGATGGATGGCCTGATCAGGTTTACATGGTATGTGGTGTATGCATAACCTTCTTACAACCACAGACATACATACATAGACGTCACATTGAGCACTGAATCGTACGCCAACGTCGCTGCCATATTGGCTGTGACAAACTTAAATGCAGAGACACCTCACTCTGGTGTTGCGTGAAGTTGTTTGAACCGGTTTGCAGTCGAAACTGGATCACATGGGATTACCTTTCACAGGTAAGGCTGAACAGTTGTTTTTTTTTTTGTACTCGTATTTGACCATTCTAACATTTTGAAAACAAAATTTGCTGACAATGCAGATAATATGTAGTCCATGCATATTACTATGAAGTCAGCCTCCAAACAATGAAGTCGATCTTACTTTACTAAATTGCCCAGAGTAACTACTGTGATTGTTGTCAGGTGCTTAGCTAACGTTTTTGATACTATGTAGGTTTCCAAAAATAAAGGGCTGTGAAAACAGTGGGTGGTAACTCTCAGAAGGAAAGCAGTTTCTGATAGCCGTAATCCATGCTACTTTGACAGAGCGGGTCAGTCAGGATCAGAGATGGAGCTGTTCCTTCAATCTTCTGTTTCCCAGATCATCTTCAGAGGGCAGGTGTATCACTAGGCTGCAAGGATTGCATAAGTCAGTGCCACACTCTGCTGAAAATATTGAGCATCATGCCCCTGGTTATATTCAAACCTTTTGTCACCCCTTCAACCACCTTCCCTTTCACGCTTTCAGTATGTGTGATGTACACACATGCACACACGCTGAAACAGAACTGTCAGTATTGAACATGCACTCAAACCCGGTGATGCACTGTGACTATATTTTCATTCTTGTGTCTACCAGCACCATTGCTGTGCATTGCTGTGTGTGTGTGTGTGTGTGTGTGTGTGTGTGTGTGTGTGTGTGTGTGTGTGTGTGTGTGTGTGTGTGTGTGTGTGTGTGTGTGTGTGTGTGTGTGGGTGTGTGTGTGTGTGTGTGTGTGTCTTTCCCCATATGAGTGGTCATATGTGCTATTTATA
>VUQJ01027160.1:7085-17313 GCA_015108635.1 Andinoacara biseriatus
ATTTTCATTCGTGCCTCCCAGATAATTCATCCTATGAAGTATGATCCTTAACTCTTTCTCTAAATACTTTGGTTTTCAGTATTGTATATATAGTGATCTGTAAAGAACCGTCTCTGTGCTAACCTTAATGATTTATATATTAAAAAAAATCTATAGGCTGTATAAGCTTTTCTTCTGGTGTTTTTGACTATTTTTTGTCACTTGCACTCTGGCTTTAAGCTTCTGGCTGTTGAGCCCCAACTTTCCTCGATACTCGCTCCCGCCCTGCTGCTCTGTTTGTCTCCACTGAACCAGTTATCAGCTAATCAGTCATGGGTTATTCGAAGAAAAACTGAATCTGACCCAAAATGATGAAAACCAAAAACTGCCAACTTTTACCCCTTCTGGTAACTCAAGGATGATTCTCTTGCAAACTGCTTTAACATTCACCGACATTGTTCGTAACACTGGAAGACAGACAAGGTCAGCACACAAACACTCCAACTGAATGTGGCAGCACAGCGATTATACCACAGTGTGTTTGTCTTTTAAATGAGTATCACTGTCAGTGTGCATGTCAGATGAGTGTTTCTTTGTTCTCGGTGAAACACAAATGACCCCGCAGAGTGACTCAGACCCAATTAAGCCTCTCGCCATCTCGCTGCGCCTTTCTTCTCCAAGCCTTCCTGATCATTTGTCTCTCCAATCACAACCTGAGACGTGCCCTGTAACTCCGATCATCCCTCTCTTTGACCCTCTTTCATGAACGTGTTTGAAGAACAGAGTATTTCAGCTTATTAAAGCTTGCATTAGCAGTTTGATTAGCCTTTGGTTAACTGTGAGAATAAGCATCATCTAGAGTTTGAGGCACATACCAGCTGAGTACCTGATGCCCATGAATGTCTGGAGATTAAGCGCTCCCAGTTGTGACACAAATATGTAAATCTGTTTTGATCCAAGGAGAGAAAGCCAGATGCTGTCAATTTAGCCAGAAGCAATCAAGAGTCAAAGTCTCAGCTCTTCTTTTTTACTTTACTTTTCTTGATATATGGTGTGAAAAATGAGATGACTCATTCCCAAGTTTGAATCATTTATAAGACGCAGCATGTCGAGTTATAATGATGGGCACAAAAAACTAACTGAAACAGCAATGTGCATGATGACGAGTGATCCACTGATGATTGTGCTACATACGGCTGCCTACTACGGACTCTTAACACTCACTGAGCACCAGTGTTGGGGTTGTTACTCCAAAAAAGTAACTTATTACACATTACCCTGTACTTTTCTTGAATGTAATGCAGTTACTTAGTAACTTGCTGGAAAAAATCATCCATTACACCACTCGTTACGTTACTTTCACACTACTCTGTAACACAACCTGAAGTGCACTGTAACATAATTACCAGCTAACAATATAATCTTAAAGACCCACACGCCAACACAAATCCCTCTCCTTATGAGGATGCAAACCCACCTTTTAGTGTTTGCTCTCAAACAGTCATTCCACAGAAATATCCACTTTTTCTTGAATACGATTTCTTTTTATAACAGTTAAACTTAGATGTTATTGCCTGACTTGATGACTTCACGCACGTAAGTTACAGCTTAATGATTTTTATTGTGCATTTACTTAAAGACCACATGTGCCATCCTTTTGTGATGGATGTTAGCGTACTCCTTTGGCTTTTATGAAACATTTCTCAGTCCCATGTAGTCAAGAGTAACAAAGGTGAAAAAATGATGCAACAAATCAGGAGATGATCATTTATTTATTTAAATCAGGTTTGTTAACAGTGTGATTGTATGATATTTGTTTGCTATAACAATGGAAATTTTTTGAAAAACGGTGCTGCTCAGTGGATGTCATGCAACAGTTTGGGTGGTTTTTGTATTGTGATGCAGGTTCATTACTAAAAAAGTGCAGCTTTTGGACATAAGTGAGGTTCTTTGCCAGGAGCTGAAGAATAGGATGCAAATGAGCCCATACAGCTGGTGCGTCATGTCTTCTGCTGGGGGAGATGGTGCAGAAGGGCACTGGTTTGCCAGATAAAGCATTTTAGTGTGGAGGGTCACCAACTGATGTGACCCTTCCTGAAGAGGACTGACTAGATTTCATTGGAGAATTTGCAGGAGCTATCTCTCTCTGAGATTCTTGTTTGGATTGTATTGCCAGTGAATATTAAACCATGATTGTACTTACTCTTGTTTCGCCACCTCACACTGACATGTCTGCTGGGCACCACCCTGCCTGAAGTCCCCTTTACAGGATAGGCAGACAATTTGCAGTCCAAACAATCACCATAAGCACATGTCTTGGAGGTGCTGCAGGCAGTGCTGTCGCACATTTCCTCAAAGTATTTGCAGTTTCAAAGGTTAAAATTATTTTGTCTGCCATGAACTGCACGTTTTTCGCTGGTCTTACATTAGGACGTCTCCCGGTCGCTCTCATTTGCTGAAATCTGTTGTTGTTCTGATAAATTCTTCTTGTGGAGGCTGCGCAAAGAATCAGACAACAGCCTCCTCTGTCTCTTAATCTTCCTGAGAGTTATTGTGTTCCTCTTCCCTGTTGTCAGTCTGCTGACGTTATCCTTGAGGAAAACTTGAATGACTGATTTTACAATTTCCTTCTGTCTGCCACTTTCACGGACTTGCTTTGTTTTTTGTGGTGGTTCAAGAATCACAACCTTGCAATGTATCTTGCATTTATATTGCTTGATCACCTTCACAGAGAACAGCTGTCCAAGACTTTGTTTTAACTTTGTAGCGTTAAAAACGTTCTGTCTTCTGTTTCATTGTTCCCAAAACAGCAGAGCAAAATTTAAGATTTCAGATTTTGGTGTTGACTCACTGACCTTGAACAATTTTTGTGTTTCTGTGTTTTAAATAAAGAAATAAAGTTTTTATCCTTTTTGCGATATAGAGTAGTAAAGTTGGCAGACACACAGTAAACGGTCTCAGGGCAGATAACGTTTACTGTGTGTCTGCCAACTTTACTTCTCTATATTGCAAAAAAGCCTCTGCATTTACAAACATGTGGGTCACCTGATCAACCCAGCGAGCTGAACAGGCACCAGGTTTTCCTTGGTAATCGCTGCAGAGTTCAGAATTGTACACTTCAGTCATACGCTAAGTAAAAAAAAAAAAAAAATTTTTTAGATCTTCATTTGTGACTGATGATTTCATCTTTCATTTAAATTTTTTTTTAATTTCTCTGTTTCCTTTGTGCATCTCTCCAATATTGTCTTCTCCCCTCTTGCAGTTGTCTGTAAAATTCAGTATTTTCATAAAAAGGTTCGCTCATCTCAGCCTGAGTGAAGGGGATATGCTGTTTCATGGACAGTTTACACGGACAGTTTCAGACAGTAGGTACAATAAACCAATGTGAACATTTAGTTGGTCTGAAGGTCTGAACAACACATCCTGCATGAAACGACCCGACATAACTACCTTCTTATTTTGAATACAGCCATGTGTTATATACATCTTTTCATCCAACCCTTAACTTGACTGAAAATAATAGTTCCAAAAATGACAAACTTTTACTTGAAGTGTACACATTAATGCTGCTACTAACAGCAGATTGCTAAGTTTAAAATCCACGACTAAACTGTTGACCAAATATAGCAATGCTGTGATAAGTGATACTCAGAGATAAAAACTAGGGGTTAAATGGTGAATGAGAAACCATGACCTTATTCACAAAACTGATGCATCAGGAGAGAGTGGGATCATTGAGGAATATTTGTGCTGCTGATCCAGCTGCTCTATCAAATTACATAGAGAGCAGACTAACAATAGCCTGTTGATCCACCGAGTCACACGCGATGGTCGTCTGCATTATGAAGACTAATCACTAAACCAACACTGGTGACAACACTGTTTGATTTTTGTGTGTGTGCGCCTGCATATAAA
Source organism: Andinoacara biseriatus (assembly GCA_015108635.1). Lineage (NCBI taxonomy): Eukaryota > Metazoa > Chordata > Actinopteri > Cichliformes > Cichlidae > Andinoacara > Andinoacara biseriatus. The sequence goes on from VUQJ01027160.1 coordinate 10,980, forward strand.
ATGCAAGTATGAAGTGCCTCTTGCCTACAGTGCTTTCACAAACATATCTCACCCTTGTGGTTAAACAAAAGGGAGAGAAACTGTGATTGTGTACGGTGTCCTAAAAGTACAACTAAAGCTACTCGAGAACAGGCAATACTCACCATCAGCACTATACCAATGTACAATGTTATATAAGACTGATGGGAGGACTGTAAATACAACTGTTCCCTATAATCTGCATATACTAACATTGTTTTAATTACTATTTTTTGCTCACATTAAAGCACAAGAGGCAAAACAGAAAAACCACAAAGGGAACAGACCAGTATTCAAACAGGTATCTTGTTCTGTGCTAAGATATCTTAACTGGATACTGCTGGAGTACAGTGTTGCTGCTCAACTTGGTTGAGCAGCTGACCCATAAGCTGTAAGACTGGGTTTGATTGTGCTCTCTACTGTTCCTGCCCAACAAAAGGCTAAGACTGACAAAACCAACAGGTGATTTTAACCCAGAGGCAGGCAGTGTGATGGTCTCAAAATATACCATGAATAATTAGACTTTTGTGGATATGAATGACATGCTATTGTTATGAAAGAAAAATGTTACAGTGGTTTTATAATTTGCTATAGGTGCATAAATGCTACAAATGTGTCAGTCTAGTCTGTTGCTAGGTGGTTGATAGGCAGCTGACATCATAATATCAGATATAAAGAAGAATTTTAGGGGCTTGTGTGCCAAGATTAGTTGCTCGGCTGCTGATGGTGCAGGAGGAGTTGATGGACAAAGAAACAATCAGAGTGAGGTTGTGTGTATTATTGTGCAGTACAGTTGCCGCTATTGTAGTCAGGTGACTCAAGACACAGCCTCAGTAAAGTAGGGACTAAAAACCTTTATAGTTATTTGGGTTGGAGGACTTGTTGGTTCTCAAGGCAAATAGCACAGTCTATATTAAACTTCCTCTCACGTGCTCCAAAGCATCACAAGAAAAGTCACAAACCTGCAAACGTCAAATGCGCATCGTTGAGATGAATGTGTTGAACACTGATCTGAGTGTTCCATGGCAGCCTAAAACCTGACCCGGGCAAATCCTTTCAAAAAGCAGCAGCTGTTTCACTACAGTTTTCCGCGCGACACTTTGAAACAATGATGATGAAATTTCAGATTTCATGTGGATGTCATCACTGCCTGTAACTCTGTGTCAAAAAATAATTTAGACTCGTTCGCAGTTGCTGATATGATGGCTTCACGATAGCAAAAACATTACCTTAAAGTTTCTGGAGCATTCAGGAAGAACTACACACTGAGCAAGTCTCTGGGGGGCAAACCATCAGCCACGAACTTTAATTACACTGGCTTGTAAGAGAGATGTGATTCTGTTTCATCTCTATCTGCCCTAGCCCTCCACAGTTATTGGAGGCATTTAAAACAAAGGCGAGCATAATCTTACATTTCTAACAAAGTGCGGCAATAACAGCGATACCCTTCTCTTCACGCACTTTGTAATATTACATGTATGCCTTGCCCTTTCTTCCTTTGCGTGGCGCGCACAGGTGTGATGCCGTCATTTCCCCTTTTCAATCCATCTTTTAAATGGTCTGTCTCTGTCACCTTTTTATTGGTGCCATGCTGCCTGGAGGACCACACAGACACACAAAGACCATGGCGCAAAATACAGAAGCACCCACACACAGCCGTGCGTCACGCACCCTATGGGAGTGAACAATATCGCCAGCCCCTGCAGGTTAATCACAAAATGTTGTGATCGTTCTGAAGTCACTCCCTCCTGCACCTTTTGGTGGGTGTTGGGACTCGTATTGATTTTACACACACAGGGTGCTGTAAGAACAGATAGAAGGGAGTAACAGAGAATCTGTATGTTTGTGTGTGAGTCAGTGTCCTTGTTGTTATTTCATTATCCAGCTGATGATGGATCATGTAGTGAGCCAGCCTACAGAGATCAGTCAGTTCTGTGGTGTTGCTAGGAGTCTCATTTGTACTGCTTTCTAACAACACTAACAAATGACTGCCGCGTTTGAGTCCCGTTAACATTTACGTGTGGAAGGTAAACATGGAGCAAAGATACATCTGATATCTACAACATAGCGTGCAAATGGTCAGCCTGGTCTATTCTTTTTGCAAGAATAATGAGAAGTAAATAAAGAGTAACGAAACTGGTAGGTCAAGGGTTCATCCTACATTGAGCTGACGATCCTTGGAAAGAAACGCATCTGTGGGAACTGGTAAAAACTGTGGGGTGCAACAATATGAATAAGTATGAGCCACAACGATGAACCTCATTTCTTTTGCAGATAAGCCCATGGCAGTCCATAAGCCAAATGTTGACTACATATTCATTTTACAGTGGGGGGAAATAATTATTTGATTCCTTCTGAATTTGTAAGTTTGTAAGTCACTAATATTTATGGTAGTTTCATTGTGATGAAGAGAGGCAGAATATCAACCAAAAATCCAGAAAAAACACATTACATAAAAGTTATAAATTCATTTGCACATCATTAAGTGATACAAGTGTTTGATCCCCAAAGAAAAGATGACTTAGTACTTAGTAGAGAAACCCTTGTTGGCAAGCAGGGTCTACAATCTTATCCCCGATGACCTTCGACAGCTCTTTGGTCTTGCCTGAGGTGGTGGAGAGGTTGGAATGGAAGTGATTGATTCTGTAGACGGGTGTGCTTCATACACATAACGAGCTGGGATCGGGAGCATCTGTAATTGATTGACTGATTGATTTCAATCTGTGTGCCGATCTGTAGGAGCCAGAATTCTGGCTGGGTTGGGATCAAACACTAATTTCACTCAATGACGTGCAAATTGTTTTATAACTTTTATGTAATATGTTTTTTTTTTTAATGAATTTTTGGTTGATATTCTGTCTTTCTCTGTTAAAATGAAACTACCATAAAAAATGTAACTGAGCAAAAGTACAAATGCAGCAGGGACTCAAATAATTACTGCATTTTGGATTTGAGGTATCAGAGATAACATAAGCTTGTAAATATTGTAGCTATTTTTACATTTCACTAGGGCTGTTGGTGAAGCTCCAGAGCTTTTTAATCAACACATAAGTTAAAAAGTTAACAACAATAGATCACTCAGAGAGAAGCAATAGAGTTTTAGCCCCCCCCCCCTCCATCCGCCCACATGGTGCACGACCGCTCTTCTCTGCCGAGGGCAGCAAAACCGAAGTCATGGATTGTTTTTTAAATCTAAATCTAGCGACCAAGTAGTTAACATGACAACAGTGAGCTGAACCGAACGATGATTGTTTGGCATCTACAGGTGTGATGTCCCTTTTCAGTCATTGCTCGAATTGTCTGCCTCTGTCACATCTTTATTGGTCTGTGCAGTCACAATAATTTGAAGGGAAACACACATGTCAGCGGGGAAGCCTCCCATTGACCCTCTGATGACAAAAACTGACGTCACTTAAACCCAAGCACACCCTCGCACACTATTACACTAGTAAATTATGCAAACACACATACAAGATTATCAATTCTACATGACAGCGTATCTGTGCTTCACATAATGTGCATGTGGACTTATTCAATAGTTTATGAGTCTTGTTATCTTCACATTTCTCTCAGTACTTGCAGCTGTTTGTGTGTGTGCAGCTGGTCACTATGCTTTCAGCACATTTTTCTCCATTCAACCAGCTAAACTCTTCAATTTCCTGGCAGTGACAGACCACCTCAGGCCAGCAATATAATTGTCTAAAACAGAAGAGGAAGAGGAGGAGATGAGGAGAGTGTCTTTGGAGTCCTGGAATAGGATCCTCTCCCTTATTCCGAATAAACATTTTATACAGACCGAGGCTTCTGAGTGATTCAAAATCTATCCCAGATGAAGAGGATCCAAGGCAGAGGAGAAAAGGTGACACCGCCATCGATTTCTGTCGCACAGTTGACTGCCATTACATTCAGACCAGCTTGTGGTGGACTTCCCAAAATTGAAAAGCTGGCTAGACTGGCTACACTTAAGATTGGTCTCATTGCCTATAAAATGATTATTTTGAAGATGTAACCAGAATGATTTAATTCAGCTGAGTCGGGTCCCCGACTGGAAGGAGATACATCGCAGACGAGTTGCGCTCATCGGTGCAGATTGAGTCAGATTGATTGGGCATATTTGCAGTCTGTCTGTTTATAAATTAGAAGCTAATTCGTTTGCCAGTGTGTCTGTGAGTGACTGCAGTCAGTCTGAGCTGGGTTGAGATTGTTTGGGGACATGTTGCTTCCCACCAGATGACCTTTGCAATCATCTTGTGATCAAAAGTGGTCGTCCAGCGGTTGAGGATGTTGCGTGCTCAACCTTTGCACAAACAATTTGTGAATGCAAGAAAATTCAGTGTAAGCACCAGGCAACCACTGATTTCCCCTAGTCAAGCAAGGAGGTCCTATTTTTACTCTAATGCCATAAAAGTCTGTTTGACTCTAATAAACCTGATTTAAACAGGTTTGAAGTTTGAACCAAAGCATCAAATACCAAACCACAAAGATCAATTTTGGTTGGACCCCCAAATAGGACAATACAAACACAAGGCAGCTAAATATTGATTTCATGCCTTGAACGTTCTGCTGAGATCATAAAAATCTTAATCTATGTGACATCTGTGACATGGAAGGTACACTCATTTTTGTGATACATAAAGACTTTTGGTTGAAATATTTCATTATGTTATTTTATTTTTCCTGCTTTTTATGTTTTATTGCTGGTTATGTAAGGCAAAAATTAGCCCACCCCAGGACAGCATTTTGCGCTTCCTGTCTGTTAAAATTGTAATTTCAGACAGTTAAAGATATTTCCCACATCCAAAAAAAATTAATAACATTTCAGAATTTCATTTCAGCTATCAACAACAACGACCACACAGTTTCCCCCGTTTAACTTGCTGCTGCAGAACTTTCTGTGTTACACACACAATGGCACAGATAAAGCGACATATGTGACTGATACAGCGAGCAGCGCGCACGCTCACACACTCGCGTACTGTTTTTATGGCCCAGAGAGAAGCATTAGTAGATTAAAGGACTTATTAGAAAAAAGCAGCTGAATGTGGTCTCGCGTTATTTCCCCTGAGAAACTCATTCTTAAGAATGCCTCAATAAGATCTCGCAGTTCTGCGAACCAGGCCCGAACTCACAAATTGTTCATTTTAATTCAAATAGCTTACAGCTTTTCATATAATTCCCCAAATCAGAAAAAAAAATATATAATCACTATATTCCAAGATGTTATTCAGATTTTGATTATCTTGCAAATGACAAATGTGATTTAGTGGTTTGTTAAAAGGCTTCAGTGCCAGGCGTGGAAAATCAGAGAGAGCAGCAAAGTTCAGGAAGATTATTTCCTCTGAGAAAGCAGATTTCAACAAGTAATATAACACAGCAACACAGGTGCACAATAACTCAAAGACTGTTCATTATTACTGAAAAAAAACCCAAACAAAAACATTAATACTGAGGAACAGGACTTACGTGGAAAATATTTTGGCTTTGTCTTAAGTGCAGGAGTATAATTATTCATATCTTGGGGTGTGCTGCAATTTCTATTTTTTCTGCCTTTAAAATGATCCTGTGTGGATGCTTTTTCATATCATGTCTGCCCATACAGCTTTTATTATGCATTCAGAATTGCCTCATGGCTATTTTTTCCCCGTTTGTTTCAGGTTATTAGTAAAATGTGAGCTTGTTAACAGGCTGAGAACAAGAATTCACAGCAAGCGAGTGGATAGCCTAAGTGCTGCTTCCTGCATGCTCTAGTCAGGCAGGTCCATCACCAAAATCAAAACTATTATTTCCAGTAGTAAGAAAATAGCACCCAATCTATCTCCAGCTGTGTGCTACAGTGTCCCCACCTGATCCTCTCACAATTTTCTGCAGTTTTTTTTTTCTTCTTCTTTGAAAAATGACTTAGAAAGGCAGAAAGACCTGCCTGAAGCTTTTGGTCATTTTGTCCCACATATTTTCATTAAGCCCCAGAGACTTACACCAACTGCAAAGCCAGTGATTTCTAGGACCACATGGTGTTTACACACCAAATAAAAGATGGCAGCACGGTGGCGCGGTGGTTAGCACTGCTACCTCATAGTTTGAATGCCATCTGGAAGGCCTGGGTTCGATTCCACCTTGGCCCGGCCTCTCTCTTACTGTGTGGAGTTTGCATGTTCTCCCCATGTCTGCGTGGGTTTCCTCCGGGTACTCCGGTTTCCTCCCACAGTCCAAAGACATGCACTTACTGGGGTTAGGTTAATTGGCTAATCTAAATTGCCCATAGGTATGAATGAGAGTGTGAATGTTGTCTGTGTGAATGTTGTCTGTGTTCTGTGTT
>VUQJ01027164.1:0-11341 GCA_015108635.1 Andinoacara biseriatus
CTACAGATGACTACTGAGTTTCTTCAGTTCAGAGACTGTTTGACTGGCTTTTTAAGTAGATTTCTTGCTTTTGCTCAAAAGCCTTTATAATTTCTCCTTTTATTTATCTGAAGGCATAGTGTACATATTGCATGTTTGGGTAATCTCCCGCTGTGGTTATTTTTCTTGTGTGCTCACATCACGGTCAGCGTTGAAACCGCTACAGGATGAACTGTTAAATTTTAAATCATCTCTGACGCAGTAGACATGTTCTGTTCAGATGCATGAAGAAAAAAACCCACGAGCGTGTGTCCGTAGCTCTGTTCTTCACAGAACCCCCTTGACTGTCTAATTTGTACCATTTTATTTATTGGTGTATTTCACTCTGACTGCAATATCTTAATGCAGTCTTTTAAATGTGATTGGATAAATAAACAGTCTGTTCATGTCAGGTTTTCAGTCTTTGTCTGTGTTTACAAATCAGCTCTGGCGCACTGATGGTTTGCCATTCAAGTGTTTGTCTTCTTGGCTGCTTGATGAGCTCATCTGGAGCGGTGTAAGTCCTGAAATCCTCCTCCGTGATACATCCATCTGGCTGGAGCCTACAGCAGTGGGCCCATATTTTTAGTCTTGTACGCAGGGATATAGAGTGTGGCAAAGAACCATTATTTTTGGAGGATGCTGAGAGTAATGTGGCAGTCGTACGTGACACAAGAACAGATTAAAAGTTAAGGAGGCTGCTGGGCACCAAATCCTTGGTGGTCAGTCCTACATGCAGTCAATGTAACCCCACACAGACCCCGAATTAAAGAACAGCATCCTACAGTTTAACTAGAAGCATTCATCCACTCAATATAATAAGCACCAATGTGCACCACCCCTTTGCATTTTAAACCAAATTTAGTACATAAAAGGAAGGAACGCACCGGCCAACTCCGCAACACCAACAACAAAAGGTCTGGAAGATGATGGAAGACATCTAAAGTGCATAATGACAGCATCATTTCCATGATTAAGAAAAAAAACAACTTCACAGCATCCAGCCGAGTCAAGAACACTCACAGAGAAGTAGGCATATCATTGGTAAATAGACTGGTACTTACCTAGCACCTGTCCACTCAAGGTGAGCACTCAATGCGCTTTTTATTGTAAGCCTCACTTGCCCCAATCACACACACAGTTCATACAGCACTTTTATCTGCGCCTCAGCACTTTTTTTTATTTTTTATTCGCAAACTCATTCACACTCCCATGGATGCTTTTAGGCAACTCGGGGTTCAGTTTCCTTCATGAATGTAAACACAGAGGATTTACAACAAGGTGCAAATTACTGTTTACATTCAAGTAAAGGAAAGGCCAGATTAGACTTTGCCAAAAAAAAAAAACATCCAAAAGAGCCTGCACTAGTGTTCGTTGATGGTGTGACTGCTGGTAGAAGTAGCAGGATGTACAGAGCTGTACTCTCTGCTCATATTCAGCCAAGTACTGCAAAACCGATCTGGCAGTGCTTTACAGTGCAAATGGATAATGAGCCAAAGCATACTGAAATATTCTTCAATGTCCCCAATATCCAGGAGTACTTGAGGATGTTTAAAGCAGAGAGTGACTAACTTTCTGTTCACCTACCTGAATCATTATAGCACCAAGCATTTATTTACAAAGATGGGAGACAGGTTTATCCATTTATCTATTTTTAATGGGGGCCAGACAGAGATAAAAAAAAAGAACAGCATGCATGTAATTGTAATTTGTAGAAAGGCACTACGTTAGTGCATCCTTCTTCTTTGCTTATGCTCGACCTCTGCAGCAAGTTTCATGAAATTTGGCCCTTCATAAATGAATGAAGCCGTGTTAAGCCTCAGACTGAAGCAGTGGTTCTCAGAAATAAACTATTCATAAACAATAGTTTCATTATTTATCATGTTGAATAAAGTAATGCCAATCCCAGAACTTTAAATATTCTCCTAAACTTGCAATGAAATCACTAAAATAGCTGACCCAAGCCTCACTGAAGCTGAACTCACACATATTTCGTTTGTGACTCGCCCTTTCCTCAGAGGTCAGGGGTCTTGCCCTTGTGCCATCCAGTGGCCCCTGGATGGTGAACAGCATAAATGATCAGCATAAATCAGCCTTTAATCTTTGTTATGATTAACACTTAAACTGTGTGTGTGCGTGTAACACAAGAATATCTCCGATTGTGTGTGTGTCTTTTTAGCAACAGTCAGGATATCTCAGCCTCTGCTGGTTTAGCTTTGGGCGCTGATTTTATTGTGGGAGTTCCCAGCTTTGTGGAATAGCGTTGACCCATTTACACACATTTGAATTTTCTGGGTAATGTATAAGTCAAACCAATTGGAAGCCTCTTCAGGTACTTTGCCGTCACTTTGCTGCAGACGCAAAGGCGCTGCGCTCTCCTCCATTATGTTTCCCTTCCTGCCTCCCAGCTGGACTTTCCAACTTTTCAGCTGGCTCCTGAGAGTATATGGACGTGTAAGTTTAGGCACACAAGAGCTGTGTGCATAAACTCGTCTTTCAGTCAGAGCCCGCCTCTCCTGCACAGCAGGAATGTGAAATGCACCTGAGCAGGAAGAATGACTGTGGAAACTCGCCAGTTCACCTGTTCAGGAACAGGAATTTACTTGGCACGTCGGATCGTTTCACAAAGTCGCAGCTTGTAGGTTAACCGGGTGCAGCAGGTAAACTTGGACAACAATGGGTGAATGCTGCCTGTCTCCTGAGGACCAGGAGAAACTGAGGATACACAGAGAGATTGAGAGGCAACTTCGCCGCGACAAGGTAGCGTCTCGCCGGGAGCTGAAGCTGCTGCTCTTAGGTAAGAGTTTAGCAATGAACTAACTCATGTCCACTCAGGGAAACCCTTGGAAAATAATTAACAGAAACGCCTTCAGTAATAATAATAATAACAGAAACTTTAAACGAAATTGTCATGCTGTCAATTTGAGTGTACTTTGATTTTTACAGTGTAGACTTGTGGCTGTTATTATCATAGGGTCACTGATTATAGCAGCAAACATTTGAGTTTTATGTATGCGTAACAGCGCCACAGAAACACCCTGTACTGTAAAAGGAATTCCCTCTGATGATTCATTCATCCACACAGAAGCTCTCATACAACCTGTTGAGATCACACACACACACACACACACACACACACACAGTGTGAATTTTGTGTGTAGGGTGGTTTCAAAGCCATATCTGCAGCAATTATTTGATATGTTAACTCAGTTTAAAATCTTATATAGCAAAACACAGCTCTCAGGCAGATGAATGTTCCCTGTGTTCATAAACAGTATTGAAATATTACCTGATGGTGGCTCATTATGTCTGTTCAATGCAAGCACCAGATACATTACCATCCACTAGTGAGCATGAATGTTTGTCATTCCATTTGATGGTTATGGAAATTATCACCAAAACCAAATACTTCATCCACTGGTGGCCTTGAGCCATCCTACTTTTTTTTTTTTGGGGGAGGGGGGGCATATTTTCATCCTTTTCACTGCAAACATGTCATAATTTATGGACGTAAACTGCGAGGAACTCTTTCTTACATTTTTAGGAAGGCTTGTAGTGTAGCTCTGTCCTCATAAATCAAAGTGTCACTGAACTCTAAATCATGGAAATACCAAAGTCTCGCCATCAATAGATAATGAGGCTTCGATATGTCTTTTCTCCTGCAGTGTCCTCTCAGCGTAGTTACAGGCTACATTTTGCATTCTTCAAATAGTGATGGCCTGAAGAATGCCTGCGATAACTTTCATCATGTCATTCCCTCCTCACAATGAAACCAGACTGCTGCTTCATTAGCACAAAATCTTCAGGTTTCATATTTTTCATACGATGATCTCATTAAATGAAATGAGGTCTCCCCCACCCCCCTCCAGAACTAAACTGCCAAATAGGCCACTTTTCAAAGCTTGACTGTTGATTATGTTGGAAACAATACATTAGACGTTAGGGGCTCATTTAAAGGTCAGCGCTACTTTAAACTTCAACGTAAGTTGTTTGGAGAACAATGTCCCCCTGCAAAGGTCAGTCTAATGGTTAACATTTCTAGCCATTTTTGGCTCTTAGCTGACAGCTTTATTGAGAGTAATTTACAACTAGAATGCAGGAAGCAGATCGCTCTTTCATTCAAGGACACATCGCTGTTGATAGGCACACTGAGTTGCAGGAATCTGGCACAAGCCTTCCCTCTTCCCAAATTAGTATTCAGCACATTGTTACGTGCAGGAGAAAAACAAGTACATGCTTAATTCATATTGTTTATAGCCTGTTTTGTTTTTTTTTTCTTTTCTTTTCAATTTTCTTTTTTCAATTCTCCATCTGTTGTTGTGCTTTTTGTAGCATGCAAATAAAAACAAACACGTGGGCATACTGTTCAACTTATATATGCTTTACTAAATCAAAATAATGATATTAGTAATGGAGAGATACAAATGAAATTCCTCCATACGCATACCCAAGCGCATAGACTCTGGCTTGAGAAAACGAGTGTTCTAACCTGTGAACCTTACCTTCTGGAAATCTAACGCTTCAGAGGACACAGCCTTTTTGTTGTTGTTGTTTTGTTGTCAAAATCCTATTTAGCTGCAGCTGATTGATGCTGAGATGATTTTTTTTTTTTTTTTTTAAGTGCATGTCACAGATGTCCTATTTCTGGCATTGCTTTGATCTCATTCCATTTTTCATCCTTCGGTTTCATTCATCTCATTTGCCTAGGGACTGGTGAAAGTGGGAAGAGCACTTTCATCAAGCAGATGAGGATCATCCATGGCAAAGGATACACTGACGCTGACAGGAAGGGCTTCACTCGTGTGGTGTTTCAGAACATCGTCACAGCCATCCAGGCACTGATCAGTGCCATGCAGACTCTTCAGATTGACTACGTCGATGACGAGAACATTGTGAGACACTGTACATGCTTTCAAAACGAAATCTTAAATCTCATGTGGCGGTGGAGGAAAGTAAATAGCAAATAATGCTACTATTGTAACACGTGCGCTACATAAATAGGCTGTTTTCCACTGCAGGAACTCATGAGTCATTTTTGCGGCCTGCACCTTTGTGTGTGTATTCTGACCACAGGACGATCCCCCTGCAGGGCCTCTTTCCGGACCCTGAGAACAGACACTGAAATCAAACCTCTCGCAAAATTATTATAGGACTTCATCTATGGTGGAAATAACGTGACTAAAGACAGTGATTAGGGGGGTAATTTCTGTAAATGTGCCTGAGTTCTTGCAGTGGAAAGAGAACAAAATCTGACTGGCTGATTTATTTTCAGTATTAAATTGTGTTTTTGTCGTGCCAAAAGATAACATGTGGGAGTTTTTTGGGGTGGGCGGGGGGGTCTTCTGTTAAACTTCAGAAAGAATCAGACTCCGGGTGGGTGGCCATCTGCCTAGAAACAGTTGGGGTGTGAAGAAAAAGAAAATATCAGCAATGAGCAACAAAATACACACTCAGCGAGTTTGTGAGGCCTGTAACGGAGACACCTGGAGGACCTGATACCTGTAGAAAAGGGCAGTGAGAGAGAGGAAGCAAAGTTTTTGATGGGCAAAAGTGATGAATAAATACATGGAAGCAAAAAGAAAAAAAAAATTTTTTTTAAAAGGAGATGAGAGGAAGAGGTTCTCAGTACATCATATATGCTTGCAACCTGGATCCATAAGAGCATAACTAAGGAATGTTTTTTATGTCGCTAAAGAATCGGGCAATAAAAATGACCTACTGATGCATCTAAAAAAAAAAAAAGTGTTAAAGGATTACAGATGTTATTACAATTTAAAATCTGATTTTTGATACTTTTACATGAGCACTACAGATGCCATCCTCAGCATGTTGGTAGAGAACAAAAGCCAATTAATCTTGATGGTTTTTAGGATTCTACAGACAACGAACGTCTCGACAGAATTTCATTGCAGTGGATCCAGTTCTTCTCGAGACCTGTAATTAAAAAAAAAAAGGAAACGTCGACTAAAAACTGGATCTCTGTTGCAGCGCTCACTATTTTGAAAGGGTATCGATAGTTCAGTCAAAGAGTGAAAGATTGAGTTGACTAAAATTAACTTTTTTCTGTGTGTGTCAGAGCTATGCAGAGAAGCTGGTGGACGTGGAGCCGACCTATGTGTTCACTTTGGAGTCCTGGCAGGTGGACGCTATTAAGAGAGTGTGGAATGACCACGGTATTCAAAGGTGCTTCGAACGCAGGCGGGAATTCCAGATATCAGACTCTGCCAAATAGTAAGACTTTTATAATATTTCACATCTTTATTTTGCATTAATTTACTCAGTGTAATAATGTGGATTCATGCTGCTAAACTTAATGTGTGTTAAAACTATAGATTTCTCTATAATGTTTCAAAATATTAAGCTTTATGCTTTGCTGTAAATATTTCAGTTACCTTACCGACTTGGACAGAATCACCGACCCGTCGTACATCCCCACCCTGCAGGACATCTTGAGGGTCAGGGTGCCCACCACGGGCATCATAGAGTATCCCTTTGAATTTTCCAAAGTCATCTTTAGGTATGATATTGTAGTTTATTAACACATAACACAACACATACACGTATATAAGATCATCCAGATAGATACGCAATCATGTGAAAAAGGGCAAGTACAGGGCAAGTACACCAGTAACTTGTAGAACCACCTTTAGCAGCATAACTTGAAGTCATCATTTTCTAAATGACTTTATCACCTCTCATATCACTGTGGAGGTATTTTGTCCCATTTTCTTTACAGCGTTGCTTCAGTTCATTAGGGTTTGCGGGCATTTTTTTTTAAATCCATAACTCTCTTAAGGTCCCACTACAGAGTTTAATGGGACTGAGATCAGGTTTTTGTGTTGATATCTGTTCGGTTTTTGCCAATGTGGTGCTTTGCATTACAAACATTTCCGCTCTGGTCGCATCTGTCCAAAGGACATTGTTCCAGAAGTCTCTAAAGAGAAGGTGCTTTCTCCTGACAACCCTTCCAAACAGGCCCGACTTGTTCAGTCTTTTGCTCTGGCATAAACTTTAATGTTAACATGTTAACTGAGGCCTGCAGGAGTCTGCGATAGAGCTCTTGGGTTTTTCTGGTTTCTCTGAATATCGCACATTTGTTGGAAGCTTGTGGCATTCTGTTATTACACACCTCAATGCCCCAAAACTTCTGCTTTCACAGAGGCGCTCACTCTTGCTGATGATCAATTAATGAAGTGCATCTGATGAACAGCACCTGGCTGCTGCTTGCCTTCTTAATTTGTATGGAAACAGTAAGGGTGTTTTTCACAGGACTGCACACACACACACACACATACTGTCACTGTGGTGCCCAAATAGACTAACTGCTGAAGGGACTAATTAGTTTCATATGTAGCTTAGTACATTTCTTAGTAATATCAGTCCTCTTAATAAACTCTCAGCAAGAAAGTCAAGAAATATATTCCCTTTAGTGATGAATGAACTTGTTATACTCATTATAATAATTGTGTATCTGCAGGATGGTTGATGTTGGTGGGCAGCGTTCAGAGAGGAAGAAATGGATCCACTGCTTTCAGGACGTCACATCCATCATATTCCTTGCAGCCCTCAATGAGTACGATCAAGTCCTCTATGAGAGTGAGAACGATGTACGGTCCACAGCAGTATAGTTACCTCAAGTAATCCTTCCTTTAAATCTTGTCCAACTTTAAATGTAGTTAGTAGTCTAAGTCTGTCACCCCCTGTTTCAGAATCGACTCCGCGAGAGCCTCGCCTTGTTTAAGACCATCACCTCATGGCTGTGGTTTCAAGAGTCCTCCATCATCCTCTTTCTAAACAAAATGGACCTGCTAGAGGAGAAAATCCAACACTCCCATTTGGCAACCTACTTCCCGGACTACAAGGGTAATGCGCGCCCCATAATGTGAATCAGCCATGAATTATATTGTTTATCGTTTCTTTAGGCCAACAGTCAGTTTCTCCGGCTCTTATCTGGAGATCATTTACAGCTTCTGTCTGATTTAGATGATTTCAAACTGAATATTTGTCTATTTTAGACAGTTAGACTATAGAAGATATTATCTTGGGAAGCAATAAACTGTGATAAGCATTTTTAAACAATGACACTCTGTGGGGTCAATGATTAAACTAGAATACACTGTAAATATTTGATAATTAAAGAAATTACACAATTGCAAAGATCAAGGTTGATTGATTTTGTGAAATTCCACAATAGAACAAAATAGGAACTCTATTTCCTGTTAGGTATCCCACAGTTTAACAGTGTGTCGGGATTTATATGTTCGAGTAACCTTACTTTCGAGTAAGGTTTTCTTACTGTATTAAACTGGGACTAAGTGAGCACGTCTGTGTTTTCTCAGTGGGTTGATTTTGACCACTTTCTCCCATGCAGATCCTCAACAGAATGCCGAAGCTGCAAAAAAGTTCATCTTGCAAATGTACGTGGGGCTGCACACCAATCGTCATAAACCACTTTACTCGCACTACACCTGCGCTACAGACACAGAGAACATCAGGATTGTCTTCAAATCGGTCAAAGATACCCTCCTCCAAGAAAACCTGGAACAGTTCAGCCTCGAATGACGGAGGTTATATTGGGCCACGCGATGGCTTCTCTTTGGAGAACAAGAAAACTGGTCGCAATCATGTTGTAACGTTTTTTTTTATGGACTTTTTTTTCATCTTTTATATGCTGTCAGCTGCAACTTGTTGAGAAACACCAAAGAGAGGCATTTAGGCAGCAGTGTCAGGTAAGGTGCATTTACTTCAGTACTGTAACAGGCATAAGTGCCATTCTTTGCAACGTTACTTTATTGTAAATGGTAAAATATGCACACGTCCTTCTGCTATTAGAGGAATGTTATCTTGAACTGTCACATAGGGGTCCTTCTATTATGTCACTGTTTGACGGAGAATCAGCACATGCCACCAGATTACTTTAACAAAGTCTGGGCAGGAATGTGGCCCAGCTTGCCTTACGCCTCTGTGAGGAGCTGTGAGGCTGCCTGGGCCGCCTCACAGCTCCTCACTGTGGGGGGAACTACAATGTCTTTAGCTTTTACTGTTGTAACTGGATACTTTTAACAAACACTTTGCTTCTGATTTGATTTTTTTTTTTTTTGCCCCCACCCCCACCCCCCCACACACTAATTTTCCCCAAAAATATGCATGTTAATGCCACAATCATGTAATGTCTGTTTTTATAAAGTTGATTTATGCTGCTGCCTCATCTTTGACACTTTATAAAGAACTTTATTTTGACATTAAAATATATACAGAACAAAGTGTCTGTACAGAAATGTGTGACTTGTCTCATGATGTAGGACAGCAGCTGCTGGCACTGATTAACCAAAGGCAGTCTTTAGGACACCTTCATTTCAGGCGTGGTTACACGAAGTGTGGTAATAACCTTTGTACCAAACAATGGTCAACATTGACGTCTGACAGGCTGGTCTCTGTCTTCCTGTCTAATTGTTGGGATTAAACTTTGGTAAGTGAAAAGAGGCATCTAGCAAATTTTAGAGCAATGTGTGTTTGCACATGGCTGGAGGGACTGTTTTTTTTTTTTTTTATCTGCACTGTGATTACAGTTTGTGTGTTTAAGGGTTGAACAGTTCAGGGCTAATGTGAAAGTAAACATTAGAAGTGGCCTAGAAACAGTGGAATGGCCTGCATTGCTTTGGATTGGACAGTATTTTCTTACAGCGTGTGGTGAAGCTCATGAATATTATCTGCAGGTGAAGCTGGCAGTGAGCGCTCCTTTTGTCAGCCTGAGGGCAAACTGCACTGTCAGGCTCGCAAATCAGCTGTGAGGCATCAATAGCAGCCCTGCACTTGTCGTGGGTATTACTACAGTAAACTCAGAGCTCACTCCCTCTATAATGACAGGCAAATGCACCCTCCTATATGCCCGTGCAGTCACACTGAGGAAGCTCGTGTGCAGAGAGCTCTTATAGCAGGTGATCGCCCTTATTTGGTAGTGGCCCAGATCATGTGACCACAAAATGGTGGAAGCTGTGAGCTGTTTGTAAGCTGAGCATCTCCACCGAGAGGCTGGAAGCAGGAAGCAGGCAGGGAACCTGGAAGTACATTCATGCTCTGAGACGCAGGAGGACACAGATTCCTGAGCCCCAGAAGCGGTGAGTAGATGGCTTTTATTTGGAGGAGGGGGTGGGGAGTGATAAAAAGAAGAGAAAGAGGGATATGTGTTTTTTTTTTTCACAGCCAGCAGACAGGAAGCGAGGGAGAGGGAGGGGCTGCTGTCATCAGCACTGTGGTCCTGTGCTGTGCTGTGGAAGTGGATCTGAAGCAGTTCAGCATCCTCAATGAAGGATATAGGATGCTGAGGGGTTTTTTTTGTTGTTGTTGTTGTTGTTCTAGATTATAGGACTGTGTATCAATCTGTATGTATTTCCTCGTGTGCACAGATGACAGTAGACAAACAGTGAGTCCTCAGCATGGACTCATCTCCACTGTACGGGAACAAACCATTCAGCATTTTCCTGTTGCAGCTGCTAATGCAATCACATTTCTCTTGCTCCAGAGAAAACCTGCCGAGGAAGAACAAGGATGTTCCTTTTTCATGCGAAAGCGCACATGTGACTCACCCTGAATTTGCATTCGTGCCCAATCTGTGCTCAGGCAAGCGTGCAGACATTTGAATTGGATCAGCACTGGGAAAAAAGGAGAGGAATAAACTTGTCATGATGCAATGAGCTCCGTTGTTTCCCTGCCTCCACCAACCACTCATCATCCTGCCCCCTCCTCCACTTTATTCACAGAGGGAGATGACCTTTAACCTCAGAATTCCCCACACACCTCCCCAACTTCCCCATCTCTTGTCCCACTTCCTCCTTCTACCATCTCTTTGCTCCACCTGCCTGCTGATAGCTTTGGAAAACTATTGATAAGAAAAGTGAAATCAATCCACATTTTAAGATATGCAGGTGTTAGTGCACTTATTGTGTTTATGCTTTGTGGTATTTGATTGTGTTTCTTATGCCTGAACTGATATTGATGAAGCCAAACTGTAATTGTTAAGTCAATAAAATAAACAACAGGGTTGATATAGATCCCAGAGATTTTTTTTTGTCCTCTGGCTGACAAACATAGCTAGAGACAGCTTATCGATTAAAACTATAGTTGGTTAAATAATATCCCTCTTTGTCAAATCATATTTTTCAGCCTCATATCGAAAAGTGTCTGTTAAAATGTCATAAACAGTATATCATATTTTGGTTTGTATGGATCCACAGAAAGGGATTAGATTAGCAGAGAATTCTCAGGTTATAATGCATATAAAATATATGTTTTCTTATGGACTGCAACAATAAGATTCTTTTTA
>VUQJ01027165.1:3639-14364 GCA_015108635.1 Andinoacara biseriatus
AATGACTATTTCTCCGTAGACCATTATTTTTTTTATTTTTTTAGCATTCCACGTTCATGCTGAAAAAAGAACTGGCTAAAAACACTGAATAGAAATTGGACTCACTCATTATTATTGTATTTCTTTTTTTATAGTGAACCATTTTTCCATGTACTTGGAGTAAACAACTTTCCTCCTGCCCTCTCCTCTGGGATGCTATCATAAAGAAAGGATTGCTTTCAGTGCTAAAAACATCCACTGTTAAGACTGCATGTTTTTCTTTCTGGAGTAGCAATAATGCCAGCTGAATGTCAGTTTAGACCCCTTTGAATCCCAGAGCTCCTTCCATCAAGTGAAAGCCTGATGAGTTTCACTTTGGATGTAGCTCTCCCTCTCCCTCTCCCTCTCCCTCTCTCTCTCTGTCTCTCTTTGCTTTCATTGGCTTGGCTCCTCCAACAACAGGACTTTTCTTTTGCTGTGTAGTTTCCACAGTTAATCTGGTTGTTCCAGCATCCTCCATTTCTCTTATCTGGATAAAGCTGCAAATAGCTACCAGGAAAAACAGAATTTCTGTTAGTCTAATTTTGGAAGCACCATTAAGGCCTCATTTTTTTTCCTTTTCTGTACCATCAGTCTAAACACTGATGGTGTTATTATTTTATAGCCACTACATTGTGCAGTCCACGTGTATTTCATGATAATACATTAAAACAAAACTTTCATTACTGTATCAGGGAAGTTGAAGGTGATTTAGAAAGTGTTTTAATCACTGATGTAGATGTGGTTCGGAGGAAATGTGTGCACAGAATAACAGATTGATTATACGGGTCAGATTAATTGCACTGCAAATGTTTCTGTGCTGGAACTGAATGGAAAATCCAGACTGCTGAACACAGCTGCTAGTGTGCTGGCAGCTGCTATTAGTCTATTACTGGCTCTGCCAAAAAGAGCTTCTTGCTCTTGGAAGTAATAAGGATATGCTGTTACACTGTAGGTAGAAAAGAAACCCCAATAGGATTTCAGATAGGAAATTGCATAACTGTAATGATCTTCATCCTGCAGAAAGTGCAAATATAGTAATTGCAGTTGTGTTTTAATGAATTTCCTGTTAAACTGTTTGGACTGAACAGAGAAATAAAAACTTCACTCCTCAAAGAAGTCAAATTAAGTGGATAAAGTCTAAATTTGTCTTTTGCTACAAACTATTGCAGCTGGTTGACTTCCTGGATGTCATTGATGATCCTATTCTGGGATACACAGCACCGGCCGTCATCACTGTCCTCCACACACACCTCGCTACCTGTGCTGTTGACTACAGGTATATACCAAAAAGAAAGGTTTCGTAAAATAATATGAACATTACAATTTTTATTTTTTTTTTAACACTGTTGTTTTATATTTTGTTTCTCAGACCTCTGTATCTGCCCCTGCGCGTGTTATTTACAGCAGAGTCCTTCTCTCTGTCCAGTAATATCATTGTTGATACTGCCACCTTCCACCTCAGGTACTCAACAGTGTAGTGATAATGAGCACTGTTAATATTTAAAATGTTGCTGCTGGTTTTTATCACAGTATATGAAATGCTGTAAGATCCTCGTTCATGTTTATCTGTTACGTTGTGGTCAGATTCATTCTGGATGATTCTGCTCTCTACCTCTCTGACAAATGTGAGACTGACACAGTGGACTTGAGGAGAGGTAAGATGCATGATGTGCCTTTTTATATTTTATCTGTTAGAGTTATTTAGGACTATGTGTTGAGGACGTCCAGTGAAGCTTAGAGGAGATGTAACATGTTCTTTCATGGTTCTTACATGAATTAAACTAATCAGTGTCTCCTGATATCTCAGCTGCAGCAGCAGAAACTTAACAGGGGACAAAATCATTGGGCAAGCTGCTGAGAATGACCGATGATTGAATAGAGAAAATGATTATCCTTGGTTTGGTGTTCTAGTTTTTAAAATGAGGCCTGCCAGGCTGATGTCAGAGCTATTTAAGAGTAATTCAACACCCTCTGAATTGTTTTTGCCCTTATGAGCCTAATAGGTCGCGTTTATGCTGAATGTTAAAAGAACAGCTGCATCCACTAGGTAATGTTGGTAAGCTGAAATGGAAAATAGAAAGGTCATTATATTTGTACTTTTTCCAAAAACAGGTGATCTAAAATGAGTCAGCCAGTTCAAGGCCCAGTTCTGTAGTTATTGTTAGTAAAATAAACAAAGAAATTGTGTTGAAATGACTGCAAAATAAACTCTTTTCTAATAAAACCACCATGTGATTGTGTCACACAGACTATGTGTGTGTTCTGGACATTGACCTGCTGGAGCTCGCCATTACCACATGGAAAGGCAGCGATACGGGAAAGCTGGTAAGTGCTTGCTGTCTGTTTACTTACTTCTGTCTCCTTTACCCTCAGCAGCCATGAAGCTCAGTTTCCTTCAACTAACAAGCACAGGTTACATGTTTATAAATATTTGGTTTTCAATAATTAAATTTAAATACAAAAAATAGCCCCATACAGCAATTTAGGACCAGAATCATTTCAGGCAGGCATGAAGCCAAAACCAGCAAACGCAAACAGGATTTCCCTCCATACTGATGCAGCTGCCCTATGGCTCAGTGAGGACATATTTTAGGTATTATATGAAAAATAGCTGTTTAAAATCATTGAAAATGTTTTAAATCTCCATGTTCTGTCTTTTTTTTGAAGGGATTTGGTCTATTTTGTTTTTAAATTTCATTTCTGTTTAATGTTTTAAAATTATATGGGATATAATAAGACACAAATTTATAGATCGCCAGGCACACACAGATACATCACTTTTGAAACAAAAGCTTAAATGAAAGAAAAAACACAAGATGGATAAATGTAATAATGTAAGATATCCAGATAAACAAGATTTGCTGGATGCTGCGCAACATATATTAATGCTGCCACAATAAACAACAGCGACAACAAATGTATGCAAATTACAATCATTAATATTGTTGCCGGTATATGAGCACCTCTTCTACCAATCAGCAAGTCAATGGTTCGATCCCCAGCTGCTGCAGTCTGCACATCAAAGTGCCAGACACTGAACCCTGAGTTGTCCTCTGCACATCCATCGGAGTGTGAGCCGGTGACTGTGAAAAGGAGAAAAAAAAGTATTTTTATGATTGTGTCCTTTCTTCGTTCTGCAGTCCCAGCCTCTCTTTGAGCTTCGTTGTTCCAACAATGTGGTCCACCTCCACACCTGTGCGGATTCCTGTGCTGCCCTCATCAATCTGCTGCAGTACCTGGTCTCACAGGGGGATTTGCACCCCCCACCGCGGCACACCTCACCCACCGAAATCGCTGGCCAGAAATTGCCAGTAAGGCTTGTGTTTATTCACTGTAGAATTTTTAAAAATTACTAAAGACTAGTTGGTTGTAGTCTGTTTAATTACCCTTTGGATTAAAAGTCAGCAGAATAAAAACACTAACTCAGGAGAATGAATCCCCAAAATACAAAGTAACAAGAGGACATACATTTTCAGGACAGGCAGAAATAACCGTGAAATGTATAATGTTTAATAATAAATTTAAAAAGTAAGTGTATAAAGTGGAAAAGAGTTTCAGGCAAATTGCAAAAACTGAATTTTAAGCCAAGAAATTATTTAAGAAGGAATGGTTTAAAGATGTGATGAAACTGTCCACCATATTGGATGTTATTCTGTCTTATTAGCTGTCAGAAAGTCCAGCGTCTATGCTGCCCTGTCCTCCAGCCGAAACCGCCGAGATCAACCAATACGACCTGGCTGACGCCTTAATCGACACAGAGAAGAGCCATCGAGAAGAAAGTTTAGAACAAGGTACTGCATAAAACTCTCCAGTGACTTGTGTTTCCTTGTGTATATACATGCTTCACTTTACACGGGGTTCTCTACACATGATCTTTTTTTTTATATATATATATATATATATATATAAAATGCCATTTGATATTTTCCTGGTAAGTGTCTGAAAACCAAAAAAAAAGGATAGTATATTCCATTCAAATCTGAAGTAGGAACAGTGGTGTAATGTGTACAATATGAGTATGATTTAGAGACCAGACTGTGTAGAGTGCCAGTTTGGTAAATACTTGCATGTTGTTTTGTCTGCTTTCATCCAGGTTCACCTTCGATGCCGAGAAGCTCCCCTGTCTCAGTCTACCTGTTCCCCGATGAAGCCTCGAAACACGGCCCCTCTGTCCTTCAGGGGGAGCTTGACGGGCTGGTTGCCACAGCGACAGAGGCACAGGCAGATATGATGTCAGAGGAAGGCTCCGAGGGCTCCACCGACAACGATGACTTCTGCATCCTGGAGGCTCCCGGCATGGGCATCCCTGTGAGGCTCTCTGCTGTTAGCGTTCTCTTTCCCATTACCTCTCATTTGTGAGTCCAATTCAGATTTTCTGTTCTTGCTCACAAAATGTCTACACGTGTGTTTGTTGCAGCCCAGGGATGGGGAGCCCACAGTAACAGTGCTATGCAAGGGGCCCATCAAAGTGAAGGACAGTCACTTCTCCAGGCCTCGCGGCAGCTCAGACCTGCTCCGAGCCCCGAGTCGCTTCCCGGTGCCTCAGAGCAGGGTGGTTTTGCGAGAGATCTCAGTGGTCTGGCACCTTTACGGGGGCAAGGACTTTGGTGGCAAGCCCATGTCTCTACATGCTCAGAGCGCAAACAGGTAGAGATGCACAAAGATTTGTTTATTCACAAATATCCATTTTTATCATACAATGGATTATATAAATATTAATATAACCATAAGCACTCTGAGTGATCAGTCAGACTAGAAAAGGGCTGTGCCTGTCCTATCCATACAAGCTTTTTGGAGCTTTTGTGTTCATAGTTTGTCAGATTTATATTTTCTCTGTCCTCCTGTGTGTGTGTGTGTGTGTGTGTGTGTGTGTGTCTGCAGGGGTCGTTCAGTCTCCGCTGGTGTTCGTGGGTCGCCAGCTCGTTCTGTCCCCGTCTCTCGACCGCAGAACTCCTGGCGCTGGGCTGGAGGCAGCGGCCGTCAGCACAGCCTGCTGATGGAGATACAGCTCACCAAGGTACACCCGTGCTCTGTAACTGAGTATATTTACTCAGGAACTGTGCTCTACTTAGGTTACTTCACATTTTAGAGAAAATTTAAGTACTTTTTAACTGCACTTATGTGACTGCTGTAGTTCCTTTGCGGTTTAAAGGGATAGTTCATCTTAAATCCAAATTCCTACTTTTGTCCTCTGGACTGCAGTGCTATTTATCCATCTAAATGAAGTGAAAAAACAGGAACTTTTCTGCCATTTAGTTTACGTATTGCTTAATTACTTTGGTGTAGTGTGAATGGCCATTAGTGAGATGTTTATCAGTACAAAAAGGTGAAAATACACTAAAAAGTAAAAAAATTTACACCCCCTTTTCACATTGTCCAAAGACGTCCAGTGGGGCAGATTGAAGCCCAGACTGGACCCTTTAAAACATCTTTTTACTGGGTAAACAAAAACAAACAGAATATAGCACAGTTTAAAAATGCTTCCATCTATAGCAGGTTTTCAGATTAATGCATCTGCAATAAATATCTAATAACATAACTCATAACAAAACAGTCACAGGGCCTTTTACATTTCGATCCTTTTAACCAGACGCTGCTGTTAATATTTAGTATCAGGAAGCATTTTTACATTTTTGTAACAGGTCTGAATACTTTATCTGCTGTTGCCAGGCTGGTTTAATCAGTATTGTTGAAGAAATTCAAATTTTTGCCAAATAGTTCTATTTGATATTTGATTTCATGGTCATCACTTAGAATGTACTGACGTCACTGGTTTAAAACTATAACTTCTTTTAAATTCATACTACCATACAGCCAGACATCACTGCACCGCTTTATCAACATGTGCCTCCTCTTTTTTCCTTCAGGTGTCGTTCCAGCATGAGTCCTACCCAGTGGTAGTAGCGGGGCAGGACGGAGAGGGGTCAGCAGCGGTCGGGGTTGGTCCCAGTGGCGAGCAGCCACTCTCCAGGCAGGTGTTCATTGTTCAGGAGCTGGAGGTTCGAGACCGACTGGCCTCCTCGCAAATCAACAAATTCCTCTACCTCTACACCAGTGAGAGCATGCCCCGCCGAGCCCACTCCAATATGGTGAGACAGACTTTAATTATAAACTACTGAATTATCTGTCAGACTGACTACAATTTAACTACCCTGATGTCGTAAATCCCAACTTGCCATCTGCACTTGCTATTCGGCACAGCTTTTACACAATTTATTGCAGCAGAAATAAGTAGGAGAGGTGTGAGAAGACTTGTTCTTTATGTGATAGTAATCATGTGGTGTGTTATTCATGGAGCGTTTTGTCCTTGTAGCTGACTGTGAAGGCCCTGCAGGTGTGTCCTGAGTCTGGGCTCGGTGGGCCAGAGTGCTGTCTCCGGGTTAGCCTGCTGCCGCTGCGACTCAACATCGACCAGGTAACTTCTGGGACTGCACACTTTTAATAAAGAAACAAACAACTTTTACTGCATAAATTATTTTGCGTTCTGATGTAGCAAATCTGTTAGCTTGACAATCATAAATGACGTGCTGCACACTTCAAAGAAGTCTCTTTGTGGCTCATTATTAATTCAGTGCCATTCATCCTGCTAAGGACCAGCGGTTTGTGCTGGTCTTACCTGCATTTTTCTCTGTTTCCTGTGCAGGATGCACTGTTTTTCCTGAAGGACTTTTTTAGTAATCTAGCTTCCTCTGTTAATCCTTACCTGCCCGTGGACCCTGCAGCTGAAGGTGAGCTCTGTCAGATGTTCTTTTATCATTCTTTGATGCAGTTATTTGATGATAGGTATGCCATGCTACTTTATGTAGAGTCATATACTGGTTATATCAGTACTACATGTCATGTTTATGGCATAATATTTTTTTATTATTGGCTGCAGAATATGTTTAAGTGATGACTACAGTGATTTTTTTTTTTTAGCATGTTTGATTTGTGACTCTTTGTTTACAGTGAAGGCAGATACCTCCCAGAAGGCGTCTGAGGAGCCAGAGGTGTCTGCTGGCGCTGGTAGTCTTGGACCCGACCTCACTGCTTCTGTGGAAACTACCTACAGTGAGCAGAGCTCCTCTTCTGCCGGCTCCAGCTCCTCCTCCGACCAGCCAATCTACTTCCGGTATGTAGAGACTGATTTACCCGGAAGAATCCTGAGAGCTGTAGTTACCAGAGAAAGAGATTCTTCTTTCTCTGTTGTGAAGAAAAAGATTACAAACACGGAAAGATGTGTTACTAGTTGAGCGATTCCTGTGTTACAGCAGCCAAAAATAAATGCAACCTTTAGCAAAATAGCATAACTAAAGCAGAATAGCTCAATGAATAAAAGTTTAAATGATTTAGCCTCTCTGCTCCTTGTCTCCGTCCTTTTCAGGGAGTTTCGTTTCACATCTGAAGTGCCTATCTGGCTCGACTATCACGGCAAACATGTCGTCATTGAACAGGTGAGTGGTCATTCAGATGGCCTTTCTACCAATTCAAACACAAGCTTATTTAAGAAAAAAAATCTCTAAAGGATTTAAATAATGCATTTTCACACTTGTTGTTCCTCAGGGTACATTTGCAGGGATTCTGATCGGTCTGGCCCAGTTAAACTGCTCTGAGTTGAAGCTGAAGAGGCTCTGCTGCAGGCATGGGTAAAAAAAAAACAAAACACAACTCTCTCCCAAAACAAATATTTAAAACATTTTTATTGCATGAAATATGTTTTAAGAGTCTCTTTAATGTGCAACTGGCCCCAAGTTTGCTGTTAGTAGTTTGTGACTTTCTGAGATGTTCTGCGTGTTCCAGTCTCCTCGGTGTTGACAAAGTGATTCAGTACGCCGTCACAGAGTGGCTGGCGGACATCAGGAAGAATCAGCTGCCAGGCATCCTGGGAGGTGTTGGCCCCATGCACTCAGTTGTCCAGCTGTGTAAGTTGTTTTTGTCTGCTCCAAACATATCAACTTCTTTATCTTGCACTCTCTTGTGGTTCATCCTTCCTCTCTTCTTTATCCTGGTGTGTTTTCCCAGTCCACGGAGTGAGGGATCTGTTCTGGATGCCTATAGAGCAGTACAGGAAGGATGGACGTATTATTCGAGGTCTCCAGAGGGGGGCAGCATCCTTCGGCACCTCCACAGCATCTGCTGCTCTGGAGCTTAGCAACAGGCTGGTGCAGGCTATCCAGGTACTTTCAGTTTGGATCGTGACTTTTAATGAAAGTTACACAGAAGCTTAAAGGTAAAGCACAGACATATTAAAAAGCTCCTCATGTGAAGTTTGGATGTGTCAGCAGGACACTTGTTGACGGATTTCAGAGTAACGGGGCTCTTGGGTAATTGATGCCAATATTTCTGCTGATGTCTCTGTACCTTTATGACAGGCTACAGCAGAGACTGTGTACGACATCTTGTCTCCAACGCCTCCTCTGAACCGCTATGCCATCACAGAGGGCCGGGCCACCTCCAGTCGACCCCGCAGAGCCGCCCAGCCTGCAGACCTTCGAGAAGGAGTGGCCAAGGCCTACGACACCGTCAGAGAGGTGCGTCACCAAATATATGCTCTTTTAATGGTGAAAAATCACTTTCTGTACTAATCTGATCATTTAAAAGCCCAGTTTAAGGGTTTATGAGATTAATCAGGGGCTGAGGATGAAAGAAAATTCCTGCAGCTGCATCTCTGCTGGAAAACGTTCTTTTTGCAGCATTTTCACAGGATCATTGTTCATAACTTAAATACGTCTGATCTGTCTTCTTTTAGCACATTTGTATCTTTTCAGATGTTTACATCAGGCTTATAGGAATATAAAATCATGCTGTCAGAAATGCAGTAGGTTGAAAAATTGGATTCAGAGTGTGTGTTACGAGCTGACATCAGACATGATTAATGTGAGTCATTTTGCTCTCAGCCCCCATATTTTCCTTCTTTTTAAAAATTTAAACAGATGATGAGATTTCCTGCATAACCTGAATTCTTCCTGGTGTCTTGTGTATGTTTAAAGTGTGTTTCAGATAATGCTGAACTTCATCAATCTGAGGCCTGTTTTTTTTTCAGAGTGGAATGACTCTAATCCCCACAGGGTCAAATATATACACACATCCCCACTTAATTTTTGGTTGTCTTTTAACAAATTGTACCTTGATCAAACACTTTTATCAACAAGCTTCTGACTTAATTCTGGCTGGATATTTGGCCACTCTTCTTGGCAGGATTGGTAGAGTTCATTTAAATTGGTTGGTTTCTTGGCACAGGCCCGGTTTTTAAGTGTAGTCCACAAATTTTCAGTAGGGCTGAGGTCGGGACTTTGGGAAGGCCATTCCAGAAGCTTAATGTTAGCCTGCTTTATCCATTCTAAAACCAGTTTAGATGTGTGTTTGATTATCCTTTTGGAACAAAAAGCTCAATCTTTGTCTCATTTGACCCATAAAATTTTCCTTCAGAAGGCATTTGGCTTGTCTGTGTGGGCAGCTGCAAATTTCAGTCAGCTTGAAGGTGTCAATTTTGGAGTGGGGCCTTCTTTCTTAGTTGGCCCCCTCTCAGTCCGTGGCCATGTAAAACTGGCTTTACTGTGGACAGTGACTGTGGTGTTCCAGCAGTTTCCAGTTCATAGCCTTGATGTTTTCTGTGTTATTCCTGAACATCCTAACCAATTTCCTCCAAGGGTCACAGTTTGAGTCTTCTTCCAGACCTTGGAAAAATGGTGACAGATCCAAGTAACTTGTATTTTACGTTCAGTTGTTTGAACTGATGATCCTGGAATCTGCAGTTGTTTGGAAACGGCTCACAGAGACTTGTTCAACTTGTGTAAATTCAATCATGATCACTAATGAGAAGTTAATAGACCTTGGCCTTGTCGAGTTAAGACACTGTAGAACCTTCAGAACCACTTATTAAAAGATTTAAGTGAGCGTATGTATATATTTGAGCCTGTATGTATACTTTTGACTCTGTGCGGATTAGAGAAAATCCAAAATATTCATGCCGATGATGAGCGCATGTAAACTTCTGGCGATGATTGTCACTAGGTTTCTCGCAAATAATGAATGCAAAGGGGGCTAAAACACTAAATATGTAGACTAAACTCTCTGCTCTTTGTTCTCCAGGGAGTTATTGACACGGCCCAGACACTGTGTGATGTAGCATCCCGTGGCCACGAACAAAAGGGTCTCCCTGGTGCTGTGGGCGGCGTCCTGCGGCAGATCCCGCCCACCGTAGTTCGACCTTTAATAGTGGCCTCTGAAGCCACCTCCAATCTACTGGGTGGCATGAGGAATCAGATCAAACCAGACGCCCGGAAAGAGGATTTCCTCAAGTGGCGCACAGAGGACGCCCAAGAATGAGGACAGCTTTTTGTGTCTGTGTGAGAAAGGAGCGTGCGTGCGCGTATGCAAGTGAGTGTATGTGCGAGATTATGATTTGGGAAAGTCTCATCTGTGGGAATCCAGGGGTTGAATGAGTAACTGCATGTGTGTTGTGTCTAACAAGAGAGAGCGCATGCTCCAATGCAAAAAAACAAAACAAAAAAGAAAGAAGAAAAAAACAAAAAAAAGGACTAACTACTGCTGCAGTTCTTGACACGCAGTGTTTAATGTTGCTCCAGCTTACGTGGACAGATTTCATTTTTCTGTTTTGCTCATTCTCCTGCTCTCAGTAACACACTAGTCTGCAGCCTCTTCTTACTGTCAGTGCAAACATATCGCTCTCACTTTCTGCTGGCTTTGTTTTCAGTCTGACCA
>VUQJ01027168.1:15811-25893 GCA_015108635.1 Andinoacara biseriatus
CCCCCCCCCAAAAAAATCAAAAAAAAAAAAAAAACCAAACAAACAAAAAAACACACACACACATGTATACTACACTACCTCCAACACAACCAAATATCCTTTTATGGCTACTGAAGATAAAGAGCACAAACTGAGAAAATAACAGTTCTGTCAGTTATAAAAATGGGTCGGGCTTTCAGAGCATTTACAGGAATTTGTTTTTAATTGAGTGGCACAGGGAACCATGTTTCCACTGATGAGTGTAGGGTGGGACATGGGACGTAGGAACATTTTAGATCAGATATAAATACCAAACCATTTAAAAAGTGACAGAAAATACTGCGAGTTCTAATTATTTTAACTGTGCACAGACCGTCTTCCTCTAAACATGCGTCAGAAGATGTGGCTGCCCCATAACAATGCTGCAGCTGCACTCAAAGGTAGCAGAGGCAACAAAATGCCATGTTGTCACAACCATAAATGATCGATTCTATTGAATGGTGGTGAAACACAGTGTTGCATCTTTGCAAAGTAAAGGACTTGGGGAATATTAGACACGGCTCCAAATCACTGTGAGAATGCGAGAACTTATTTTTCACAGTGTTTTAGTGTGTTTGTTGGTTAAAAATACTACAGCAAAACTACCGGTTTTATTCATATCAAATTTGCTTGAAAGATGCCCAGTGATCCCTAGATTGTCATGGTCCTGAGCTGGTGGTCTAGTGTTTTGTGTTGTTTTGTTATAGTTCTGTTTTGGTTTGCCGTCTCTGTTTCTGTATCCATATGTTACTGTGTGAGGTTACTTCCTGTCTTATTTTGGTAGTGTGGTGTTCCTAGTGAGGTGTGTTTTGTTTGCCTTCCTGTGTCTCCCCAGGTGTTCCTCCTTTGCTCATTACCTAGTGTGTATTTATTGTCTGCGTTCTTTGTCGCGGCGTCTGCTCAGTTTTCCCGCAGACATTCATTCCTGTGTTGCTGTCCTCACTTGTATCAATGTTTCTGAGTTCTGTCATTAAAAGCTGAGTTATCACAGTTTAAGTCAGAGTGTGTCTCGCATATTGGGGTCCTGCCACAGCCAACCCTGACATAGATCGCCCGATTAAATTTTTGCATAGTTGGATTGAGGTAAAAAAAAAAAAAAATCCCTATCTTTAGGCCCCTGGAGTCAACGGATGTGCCGACACAGCCAAATGACACTGTCAATTTTAGATGAAGTAGCAGCAGGATGCAGCCTCGGTGAGTCTCCATTTCAACGTATGTTGAAAGTGCATTTACATACCAGTTTTTAAATTTAGAACAAGTAAACCTGTTGGATTTGTCTGATATTCGGTATACATTTGTGGAGGGCCAAGGACTAGTGCCAAACCAAACATCATCTTAATCTGATCCAGATTCTAGATTTGCAGGTTACTTGAATTTAACCTGCAAAACTCCATTTAACTCATATTGTTGGCCATATCTCAGCTGAAAAAAAGACACATCATCCTCATCTGTTGCAGTAAGAAGCATAACACTATTGTCCATGGCCTTGTGACATTTGATTGGGATGTGATCCAGATACACGTATATGTCACAACTTTTGACTCTATCAACCCAATTCCCCTATTATCGTCCCACCCAGCAAACTGCGCATTTTATCATTATAAGCAATAATGTTTTTGCAACAAATGAAAATGACCATTTAAGTTATTTTAGATAAACTTTTTAAACCTTGGAAAATTCTGAGTATGGACTATGTGTTATCTCTGTGGTTCAGTGTTTGGAGAGTGACATGTTTATGAGACGGGCAACATTCAAATCAGCTAAAACGTCTGGCATGGGGCGCGCGAGGTGTGTGTGCAATAAGTAACAAGTACCGTAAGTAATAAGTACAACAATTGTAATATTTTGCATCTATAATTAATACATGTCCATATTTTTCTATTTATTATTTAATGAGAATAAGACCCATGAAAAGGGTGCACCCATCATTGGGCTGTGCCATCAGAAATTGTTTATTACAACTAAAGGTTTGTAATACCTTAGCAACTGCAGATGTCAGACAGTAAATGAACTAAAGCCGGACTAAACACTGAACTTTAACCAGTTATCACAATCACACACACTTGAATATGAGCTGCTATCTGTGTGTTTGTGTGGTGGTGGGAGTGAGAGGTGCTATACTGGAATCACTGTAGCCTCATACTAACACTCCCCTAATTTCCTCAGTCTCAGAGTTGGAGCCTTAATGTTACTTTGGTTTGCAGAGGCGTCGGATCGATGAATATTTTGCTGCTTGATAACTCTATTTCCACACACAATCTCATTTCAGTAAGCATAAGCATACTGATACTGGGCCCTAATGGCTGTGCATGCTGTGCTTAACACAGTTTGAAATGAATAACCCCACTAACAGTCTCATAGCCATTACAAGCAGGACTTAAATGATCATTTGGGAGGATAAATCCATTGATAGAGCTTTTGAAATTATCGTAATATCATTTTCAGTTTGCCTAAATCATTCTAATGAGATGTGCCACTTAGCAACAGTGTTGGAGCTCAAATAAGGCCCATGTTTCAGCTGTGTCCAACACTCAGGATGTAAAATAGTTGCAAAAATAGTGCTGCCCACAGCAAAAATAAGTGCAGGTGGCCTGTGTGTGTGTGTGTGTGTGTGTGTGTGTGTGTCTTCCATCCACAAAGGGATTCCTCAAACCAGCAAAACATTTTTGTTATTGTTGCTGTTGACTAAAGCATTTTATTTTCTAAGAACACAAGTGCACACAACGCACACACACACGGGCACATAGACACTCACAAATGGGCTCAGGAGAGAAAAACAAGAGAATGAAACATACATTGAACATACATGGATCGACAACAACATATTCACATCAATATGACAGCAGATGTTTGAGAGGCCATGATTCAGCAGTGCTCCACTACAACTTTTGATCAGAAATAAAAAAATAGGAAATGAGGTGATACCTGCACCCTACAGAGGCTGCACAGGTAGTTCAACTCCTCCAGGATGACACAACAATACATGCCATTGCTGGAAGGTTTGCTGTGTATCCCAGCACAGTCTCAATCTCAAAAGCATGGGGGGAATTCCAGGAGACAGGTAGTTACTCCAGGACAGCTGGATAGGGCCGTAGAAGTCCTTAACCCATCAGCTAGGCAGCATCAGCTCCTTTGTGCAAGAAGAAACTAGAAACGAACTGCCAGACCTACAAAATGACCTCCAGAAAACCACTGGTGTGAATGTCTCTGACCAAACAATCAGAAACAGACTTCGTGAGGGTGGCCTGAGGGCCTAGTTTCCTCTAGTGGACCCTATCCTCACTGCCAGACACCATGGATCCTGATTGGCATTTGCCATAGAATACCAGAATTGGTAGGTCCACCACTGGTTCACCGGAGACCAGATTCACCATGAGCACATGTGACAAATGAAAAAGGGTCTGGAGAAGCCGTGGAGAATGTTATGCTGCCTGTAACATTGTGTAGCATGACCAGTTTGGTGGTTGGACATACAGACCTCTACAGGCTGTGCAATGGCACCCTGGCTACCATTATGTATCAGAATGAAATCCTTGGACTCACTGTCAGACCCTATGTTGGTGCAGTGGGTCCTGGGTTCCTCCTGGTGCATGACAATGCCTGGCCTCATTTGGCAAAAAATATCCAGGCTTGACTGGCCCCCATGCTTGCCTGATCTAAATCCAACCATTTTCCTCCCTGGTGACGTGATCCTACCATGTGATCCAAGTCACCACCAGGTGGTGATCAGCTGACAGTTCAGCTCCTCTTTTCACGCGGGTATCCCGAATATACAGCCGCAGATCTGATGATACGATTACAAAATCAATCATTGGCCTGCGACTTAGGGTGTCCTGGTGTCATATGCACTCATGGACATCCTTATGGTCTAACGTGGTGTCTGTTATGGACAAATAACAAATAAATGACAAATAAGTCCAATAATAAAACACCATTCGGGTTCAGATCAGGCAGGCCGTTCCTCCCAATCACACCCCTCGAGGTCTCACTGTCATTGCCCATGTGAGCGTTGAAGTCTCCCAGTAGGAAGATGGAATCAGCGAATGGAGCACCCTGAGCACCCCACCCAGTGATTCCAACAAGGGTGGGTAGTCTGAATTGTCATTTGGTTCATAAGTGCAAACAACAGTCGGGACCCATTCCCCGACCTGAAGGCACAGGAAAGCAACCTTCTCATCCACTGGTGAGAACTCCAACGTACAGGCAGCAAGACAAGGGGATACAAGAATGCCCACCCCAGCTTGCCGCCTCTCCAGACTGGAACAGAGTGAAGCCCCTCTCCAGGAGAGTGGTTCCAGAGCACAGGCCATGCATTGAGATGAGCCCGACTATATCTAGCCGGTATCTCTCAACCTCACGCACTAACTCAGGCTTCTTCCAAACCAGAGAGGTGGCATTCCATGTCCCAATAGCAAGATTCGATAGTTTGGGATCGGTCCTCCAGGGCCTCTGCCCTTGGCCACCGTCCAACACACCTGACCCCTACGATATCTCCTGTGGTTGGTGGGCCTACAGGAGGGCGGGTCCATGTCTCCTCTTCGGGCTGCACCCGGCCTCTTACCACGGGTAATTGCTGGCCACCAGACGCTCTCCCTCGAGCACCCTCCCCAAGCCTGGCTCCAGGGTGGCCCCAGCAACCCTATCCCGGGCAGGTTCCCTTGATGATTCTTTCATAGGGGTCTTTGGAATCGCTCTTTGTCTGGCCCCTCACCCAAGACCAATTTGCCATGGGAAACCCTACAAGGGGGACAAGCCCCCGCACAACATAGCTCCTGGGATCACTTGGACGCATAAAACCCTCCACCATGATAAAGTGGCAATTCTCAGGGAGGAGTCCTTGTATCTTTAAAAAATCTTTAAATCCATAAAAAAACAAAAAAACAAAACAAAACCCAAAAAATTAATTACCATTTTTTTAATGTTTTACTGTTGAAAACTTTATTTAAAAAAGTAGTCGTATGTAAAATGACACTGGATGATGCTGATTATATTTTTAATGATGCAAGCCTTTCACAGGCATTTAACATTTAATAATTAAATGTTTGTGTTTGTCTTAAAAAGAATATAGTATAAAAATGTATTATTTTAATTTGATTTCTGGGGTTTACTCTGTATTATTGTAGGGTCATTACCTTACAAAATAAAATGTCCTATATAAATAATGATATTTTGCATATTTAAGAATAACAGGAAAATTCTGTTACAGTGTATGTGTTTAAGTCAGTGGGAAAGACATGGAACCCCAGAATTGCTCCTGGTGTATTCATTGGAGTGTATGTCATATAAAGTACTGTGTGACGTGACTTGGAGTGTAAAGCACCTTTAGTGGTCAATAAAACTAGAAAAATGCTATATATTTATTTTTTGTGAAAGCCAGTACAAAGGCCATCATTTGTCATTGTCTCTTTAACGCTCACATTTCCCTTTTTCGTTACAGTGAAAGTGTGTGCGTGTACGAGACTTGAAAGGCATTGAATGGGTTGGGGTGGTGGTGGGGTGACAATGGGATTTAGTCATACTTAACTTGCAATTAAGGGTCCCCCTACACCACTTCCTTCAGCCAGGCACCTTTTTCATACACGAATGAGCCATTCATATTCCATCTGTTCCAGCTCTCCCTCTTTGGGGAGGCTGTCAATCTCTGAGACTCATGTGATGTGAATGGAAAAGGGTGGGGTGGGGGTTTGCAAAAAGACAAAGGGAAACAGAACGTGAGAAAGAAAGTAGTTGTGCTGGTGCTGAACTTCTGGGTACTTTCAGAAAACCTTAATGTACATCAATGTCCTTCTAAGACGCCACTACGGAAGAGAAGATATCCAAGCAGCAAAAAACAGAGACTGAGCTTCTCAGTCAATAGAAGCGACATCAAATTTAGGAAAAGGGGTCTAAAAGAAAGCTGAGACTGTGATCAATGTGTCTGGACAAAGAGGAAGAGCTGAAGAAAAAATACGATTGAAGCGAGGATGAGAGAAACTCTGTAACTGTACAAAGGCTTTATGAAAAGAAAAATAATTATTATCATAATATTTTATTTTCATATAATGTGATTTTTCTCAATTCCATAATGTAGAGACGCAATTAACACTCAAATTTGTCTGGTATGTTCATCTGGGAAGAATTTTATTCAGATTACAAGTGAAAAAATCAGGAACTTATAACTGTGCACGCGCCAGTGAAAAATTTCTAGGATTGCACCAATAAGCAATTATAAAAATGAACAAGGCCAGATGCATAAAACTATTAACCTGCACTTTGGGAACGAGACATGGAGTTTCTTCAAACTGTCGAATAATTTTCTTCGTATTCCAGCAAAAATATCAACAAAAAAACCAAACTTCTGACCCAGTTTTTTCACCATTTCAGAATTGTTTTTCTTTGTATTTTCCTAATATTTGATGAAATACATATTTTACAATGTAATATCTCTGTATTTTTATCTTTATCAGAAATTGCTTTAGACATGTCATTCTTGCATCAAAGAAAATGGAGCTTTTAAAAAAGTAGCAACAATTGTAATTTATTCCAAACCATGACGTAAACCTGAGTGTTAAAAAAAAGAAAGAAAAAGAAAAAAAGAAACCCAGAAAGAAAGAAAAAGAAAAATGGGACACATGAAAATCAGTATTCACTAGTAAATTGATTGATATTATTAATAAAATTAAGATATCTCAGGTGTTTTATAGGTGGCTGTGGCTCAGGAGGTAGAACAGGTCATCTACTAATTGAAAGGTTGGTGGTTGAATTCCTGCTCCAGTCCGCATGCATCCAAGGATCCTTAAGCAAGATAATGAACCCCAAGTTGCTCCTGATGTGAATGTCAGACAGAAAGCACTTAGATATAGAAAAAAGTGCTTGTATGAATGTATGGGTGAATGCAAATGGATTGAATGAAGCGCATTGAGTGCTCAAGTAGAGAAAAATGCTGTATATGACCTAGTCTATTTACCATTTTACACACAGTTCATTTTCATGGGGTACATTTAATTTTTTATTTTTTAACTGGGTGCATGCTGAACTAATGATGTGCAGCCATAATCTAAAAAAATCATTCCAAAAATTCCGGCAATTTTACTACTGCCTTTATTTATGACATTACATATCTTAGTATATCTTAGCCGGTAAATTTATTCCTAAACATTTGGCTACTGTAGCAAATCTACCTAAAGGATAAAGCTGTCTGATGGTAGTCTGTGACGAAGATTGGGAAAGCTACAGCTTCATCATTGTCAGAGAAACTGCTTCAATATGAGAAGAAAGGAGGAGAGAATGGAGGATGATTGCAGGGAGGAAGCCGAGGCTCTACTGTACATGGCCAGGAGGCAACACATCTGTCGCAGTATTAACTTTCTGCTCTGTGGGACTTGGGTGTCAACGCTAGCTGCTGAGGCCCAATTCCAGCCCCACTGGAGCTCAGAAGGATGACCAGAGCTCCCGCTCACCTATGATGCGCAAAACTCTTAAAATACAGGATCGCTGCAGGACTTTGCAGAAACTGATGATTGTACATGATGTAAAATTTAGGTACCAATGCAATTATCTGTTTATACGCAGTGATGAACACAGGCTGTCATTGCTCTGAATGTTACAGTGAACTGATAAACTCAAATCATTATGTTTTTGTAGAGTTAGCTGAACTGAATCTAAAGCTGCAGCATGGGACTTTAACATGAAAAATTATACTTTTATTGCTCAAGCCCTGAGTACAAGCCTATCAGGCCAAACAAATATAAAAAAAAAACCCAGACTTGCTAATTGGCAACAGAAATACTCTGTCAGTTAAACTAATCATTCATATTTTCTTAATATATAATATGCAGTGAACTGCCATTAGACTGGCCCTGGGACACCCGTCTTTGGCTCATGCAGGGACGACTGGCCTCTGGCAGGGTCAGCTGCCTGTTGCCTCTGGTTCTCTGGGGCTCTTGCCCTTTGGCTCTGAGGCCTCCCTCTTCCCTCTGAGGGGATGGGCACGTGGTTGTCACTGGGGTTGCCCGGGTCTCCTGGGTCTTCCCCTGTCTGCCTCTGACTCTGGGGGGCGTTGTTGCAGCTTCTTACCCTCATCAAGTGTGTTTCATGACAAACAAACACACACACACACACACCACACAGACACAAACAACACAGCAAGAGTCTATATTTGCTTGCGTATCCCTTTTTTGTTCCTCCTTATCTTCCTCTCTTTCTTGTACTCTGTCCTTCCCCGCCTGTCAGCTCTGGCATGTAACTACATAGTTACTAATTTGAATAATGAAATAAAGAAAAGAAAACTAACACTAGGAGCCGATAGGGCGCCTATAGCAGTCAAATGTGTTTGGCACAACAGAGCATTCAAACCATGATTCTGTTTGCTAAAGTTTCCAGGACAGGAGAGCTTTATTAAACAGAAAAAAAAAGATTGAAAATTAATGTGAGAAAGTTTTTAATGGCTAAACATTCAGTAATTGTAGGTTTAATCTCATCTATTAAATTGTGCTCAAATTCATGTCACGGACTAGTCTGTG
The DNA here is from genome assembly GCA_015108635.1 of Andinoacara biseriatus. Classification (NCBI taxonomy): domain Eukaryota; kingdom Metazoa; phylum Chordata; class Actinopteri; order Cichliformes; family Cichlidae; genus Andinoacara; species Andinoacara biseriatus. Next base: position 24,331 of record VUQJ01027168.1, read on the forward strand.
TACGTGGTGGATGTTAAGAGGTTAACTCTTCACTCGTGAGTCATCCCTCAACCTTATTGGTGCTCAACATCATTAAACAAAATAATTTTTTAACATTTTTTATACAAAGTAAGCAAGCAGTTGTTCTTTTCCCAAGTTTACATAAAAGCAGTTTATCATAGGATCAGTTTGTTATTTATCCAATTTAAACATGCTTTTGTCTCACAGGTGCACTTCAGCCAGACTGTAGAGATTTATTTCCCCTCATCTCAAGAGCTTAGCTAAGTGGTTACCTGCTGACATTCTTTATGATGAAAATCTTGTACAATCATGTACATCATGTACAATAAAAATTTTTTTAATATTGTGAAGGGTGGGCAGCGCGGTGGTTAGCACTGCTGCCTCACAGAATACTATTTGGAAGGCCTGGGTTCTAGTCCTCCTTGGCCTGGGTCTCTCCCTCTGTGTGGCGTTTGCACGTTCTCCCCGTGTCTTCGTGGGTTTCCTCCCACAGTCCAAAGACATACACTCACTGGGGTTAGGTTAAGTGGCTAATCTGAATTGCCCATAGGTGTGAATGAGAGCATGAATGTGAATGTGGATGGTTGTTGGTGTTGGCCCTGCGACAGGCTGGCGACCTGTCCAGGGTGTACCCTGCCTCTTGCTGGGATAGGCTCCAGCAGTGCAGTTGTCACTAAAAACTGCATATAAAAGATGAACATAGCCAGTGTGATGTCACCCATTGTTTAGTGAAGTCCTGTCTTTGATGCTTAAACTAAGTTTTTTTGGCATGGTTAGTGGGGTGGGAGAAACTCAGGCACAGACTAAGGAGAAAGTTTTATTTACACATAGAATTAACAAGAATTAGTCGACTTCCACTAGAAGAGGGAAAGAGTGGATCGGCCCAGGAGGAATACAAGGCCATGAAGCTTTTGGCCATCTTTATCTTGTTGTTTTAAAAGTTTTAAAAAGGAAATTACACGCTCATATGGTATCAATATATCATTCACAAGGTAGGCTTTATCGTCATTTCTGACAGAGGCTATAGAATATTAACATCATATTGTATTTATTAGTGCTTGAGACCATAAATTCAACGTATATGTTTACAGATAACATGGCTCAAGTGAACATTGAGAGCTGTGTCCATGTTCTTTTACATTATATACCCTAATTCTAATACTATTTAAAGATTTTAATTTAGGACTTTTCAGACTCCTGGAGGAGGCAGTAAGATGAAATGTAAGTCATAAATCAGTTTGAATTGTTTTCATATTATTTGCATATACATACACACACATGCCATGGATAGATTTTGTAACTCCAGCCTTTAAGCACACACAGCCACACACTGACAAAGCTGATCCCTTGGACCATGAAATAAGCATATATTACCCTTTGCTCCCAGTCCCTTGTGAACACTATCTGAGCATCTAATCTCTAATGTCATTATGGTCACTTTGTCCAGGGAATGGCCTTTAGTGCCTCAAATCAATAGAGCCTGTTTAGCATTTTGTCTCAGAGGTGTATTTTAGCCAGACTTCAGAGATTTGTTTTTCCTCTGTCTCCAGAGCTTAGAGGACC
>VUQJ01027170.1:0-18286 GCA_015108635.1 Andinoacara biseriatus
GCGCATGAATGCTGGAAGGCGGCCGCTCGAGCCAGCCCGCTGCAGAGAGTGGGCGCTTTGACAGCCCCCACCCCTTCCTTTGTGGTTTCCTTGACAACGCTGGACCACTGCTGGTCGCTAGGGCCTGAAATCTTAACCAGCAGCATCATAAAGCACTCTGACAGCTCTCCTGCTACGCTGCAAGTCAACTCCTGCTTCAGTAATGGATGAATTGATTTAGGATCTTCATTTAAGTCACTGTAATAAAAGACAATGTAATGCACAATCCAAAGAGTCTTCCTCTGTTGATGATGGTCATACACGATTATTATACCACACAAGGTTAGGTCCTCTTAGGTCGTCGTTACACTAACTCCTATCTCAGGTGAAACACATCTCTAAACATGTTTGGTGCTTACTATCACTGCTTTCTATTTCCAATTCTGGCTATTTCTTTTTAATATCCCAGCATCTCCATGCAACTGTTGCTTCATCCCTCCCACCTTTTATTTAATTCAAATAATAGTACATTTAATAACACAATTTAAAAAAAAAATGAAAAAGATACATTTATAAAAAATAAAATCCCTGGATGCTCAGTTGCTAGTAATTTAATGGGGCTGATATGGTGGGTAAGAGCCACTAGAGATGCTGCCTCATCATCATTTAACAACAACCACTATTTGACCTCATTACAATAAGCACAGAGGATATTTTTTTCCCCTCACATACACTGAGGTTTGGTGCGTTTTCTGTAAATGTAAATGCAAAATGTTTTATTATTCTGCCATTGGGTGCAGCTGTGAAAGATGAAGCTCCCTTAATGGTTTGTATGTTTCAGTATCAGTGCTGAAATCTTCACCAGATCTGATGATGAGCTCTGATGCAACTAGTGGTCTGCAGTAAATATGAGACACAGGATGCATCATAGCTGCGGTGTAGTGGAACACCCATCTGTCCAGGCAGATTTCTCAGTAACACCACGCTGAGCGATCGCAAGGTCATAAACATTTATGTCACATGTTCCATTTAAGATGTTTTCTCTGGCGAATAAAGCCAAGAAGAATGTGTGAACCTGATAACATGACTGAGAGCAACGGTACGTTTTACTGGGCATGCCATCTTGAATGATGCCTTTGAACTTTTACATGAGATCAAAGTGGGAATCAAGGCAAAATCATGGTTAAAACATAATACCGATCACCTGGGAATACAGCCAGCAATTTTATCAACCAATAAAGATGTTCAACTACTGATTAAACACGTGTTTCAGCACTACGGCCTCTAGCAGCACGTGTAACTACATTATGTGCCTCAATAAGGATCAGTCTGCTTCTGACTAAACAACCAAACGGTCTTCCTATCTCCGTCATTTCAGGCCACCAAAGTTTCAGAACAAAGCAAACTGAAAATCTACTGATCACTCACTTCCTTTCAGTACAATGAGCGCTCAGCTGAAGGCACTTAATGACTATATTAAAACATGCATAGCACATGTAGGTGCACTCATGACCTAAACCTTTCATGTACAAGCAGGCAGGCAGTATATTGCTTAATATACAGTAGCGTACAGTAATGTGAATACCTAAAAATACCTAATAAAACATATATATATAGAGATGACGAGTATTTAAAAGTCAAGTTCTTAAGAAATAGGAAAAAAAAGTCCAGCAAAGACCTGACACAGGACCTGAGAGATGTATCAGACTCCTCACTTGATCCATCTACTCCTCACTGTTCACACGTGGTTCACTGAAGCCTCATCAGAAACGGTCTCACTGCATTTTTGAAATAGTGCTGCCCTATTTTCAGCATACTGAAGCTGCAGCTTGACATGTTTTCTGCAGGCAGGATTTAATTATTTTGACAAGGACACATCAGTACAAATACTGATTTTGTTCTTCATTCCTCTGCCTGGTTTCTCCTACAGTAAATGACAGACAGTGCTGTTCACATGAGATTTAAAATCAAAAGCAATCAAAAATCTCAAGCTAAGTACAGAAAGTCAAATAGTTATATATTCTAGCCATTAAAAAAATATATATTAGTTTTAACTATTTATTCCTGAACTGTTATTTGCTTCTGTACTGTGCCTTAAGCCTTAATGAAGGACAGATGCTGGTGTGCGTGTACTTCTACACATGCTGTTATAATGGATAGACTGAGTATGCAGGAACTTTACACAAATGATGATGACCACCTGAACGCAAGAAGACGCTAGTTACTGACACAGGAACACAGATTTTAATCTGTGATCTGTAAGTGAAAACAATCTGTAAGGAGGTAAACAGGTTGGTGTAAATGAGTGGGTTAAAAGAAAACCTGGCTTGAGTCCGAATGCTGAAATATAGCTCCCGGTTATGTTTCTGTTATTCACGGAAATCCCTGTTGCAGTCAGTATGGATTGTTCTGTTGCGCTCACCATTATGTCCCCTTTGCACTCATACAGACAATGGTGGGCTAACTCCTGGTTGGTGCCTCCTCCACACAAAACGCTGGAGCAGGCCAAGTGCATGAGGTCTTCCACTGAAAGAGGAAAAGAGAAAACATGTTTTACATACAGTGATGGCAAATTAATAAAGAACCAAATGTTGTCTTTAAAGTTTATAACTTTAATTTATCTTTAATTAATTTAACTCTTCACAAATTATTCTTGGTCCTGCTCCAACCATCTGTGTGCCATTATTTAAGCTTTCAGTTTCACATCATGTTCTCAAAAACTCTCAGGCAGTGCCTCACCTTTCTCCTCAAAGTTGTTTTTTCCCTCCAGTTCACTCAGGGGAACCCAGACCAGTTCCGCACGATGATGATCCAGCTCGACAGCGGATCGCTGCCTCAGCTCTGGCACCTCTGCCTGGTACCGTGACCCAATATTTATGCGCCTGAGAACAGGACATCAGCTTTAGGTTCAGTTTCAGATTTATCTATTTAAAATTCATCAACTCCTGCCTTCATAAGGCATTTATTCACTCTTAAATATTTTTGCCAAGACAGCATATGCTTGGTGATTTTCAAGTTTCACATTACAGTAAAGCTCGTGTTATTTCTGAGATCTTATTTTTAGTTCCTTGTCACAGAAAAATTGCAGAGGCACTTCGGCTTTGAACATTGCAGGTCTTGTACTGTAAACTGGTGTTGGCCTTTGTAAGAAAAAGGACAAAATAATGCAAAAATAAACGTGAATCATAGATACAATTCTATAATAGCTTACATATGAATGCAAACCAGGTATCTCAGTGCTACAGCTGTGAAAATGATGCTGTCAACACATAGTGCTAGGATATCCCTGCCCTCCCCTGCTTTTCCAGAGAAAGTGCAGTGTATCCAGCTGAGTGTGTGTTTGTCTACTCTGGCAGCCTCCCCCAGAGAAAGTGGGCCGCTAAAACTTGACCTGCAAAGGCTCTTGTGTGTTTGAAAGTACACGAGATCCAGCTGAAAACATGATTCATGGGAGGCCTGCCTAGCTCGTCCCTGACTAACATCTGAGCAGCTGGCATCAGGGAGGCAATAGCTTGCACAATGCAACCCCATAAACTGAACTCACTGTTGACAGAACTATAAAAAATGAGCCCCCCCCATCCAATGCAGTTCCAATTTTTATACACACCCAGCTATCAGTGGCTCTGTTTATTTATGGAGTAACTTGCCTGCTGATTTTACCTACGAATACGTTTGAAGTTCTAATCCTCACAATGTCTGAGTTATTCTAGGCATTTCTTTGCCAACAGCTGGCCTTTTTAAAATGTTTTTGATTAGATTGTGCAATACTGTTTCTCTGTATTTATAACAAAGTAACTGCAACCAGTGAGTACCATTAAAACCAAAATGCGACACGAAGCTCTGCTGGATTATCAGTAACAGCTACATTTGGTAAATTGTTAACTCTGGACATGTGCCCATTCTAATCACTTTCAAAACCCTGCCTAAACTTTAAATAAAATTTGCATATCACACTGAAACCACCTTATGTGGATAACCTAAACTGCGTCTCTTTGCTTTCTACCATTCAAACTGTCTTTATTATAAAAGAAAATGTTCTATCGAGACATTAGCCCACATAATTGATTCAAAGAGACAACTTCTGGTAATAATCGTAGCTGTCGATGACAAAGCAAAACAATTCAGTGGTAACTGTGGTGAAGGGGAGGGTCTATGTTTTCCATCAAGATGTTTCATACTTCAATCCACTGGTATGATTTGAATAATTGATTGTACCAATACAATTCCTTTCAAAAATGTAAATTAACCTCCAAAATGACCAAACAGGAGAAATACTCACGGCTCAATGCTGACTGGCGTGGCCTCGCTCATAGCAGACAAAACCGGTGGTGTGATGTCGCAGCTGTCTAAAGGGTCAACATAATACAAAATAATATACTTAGTCCAGCAACAACAAAAACACAGCAGAAGAGTACACTAACATGTAGTTAGTCATTATGCTAATATATAAACAATTTATCTGCTCTCATATTCAGTTATTTGTGGTGAACTACAGCAAAGTGCTTATGGATTATTCAATTAGGTCTCATAAACTGAATTTTTTACTTACTGGAACGTAATAGGCTGCGTGTGGCTGACTTGGGTGTAGCAGGAGGGGGCAGGCCCAGGCCCGGGCCACTGGCTGCAGCAGATGACAGGAAAGTGGAGAAGTAGAGGCCAGAGCCTTCACGAACAGGGCTAAGGATCGGTGGTGGCGTATAGGGGGGCATGGTGATAGGATTGTCGGCAAGCCGTACAGGGGAGCGTAGGTGGCTTTGGTAGGGTGTAATGCTGGAGTAGGCGGATGGGGCGATGAATAAAGGTTTAGGCGGTGGGATGAAGAGAGGCTCAGGGCGTGGACGACGTTTGGACTTTTTGCCGTCGTCGTCTTTTTCACCCTCTGCGCCATCATTCTGGGATGGAAAGAAATTGGGTTTTTTTAAGAGATGAAGTTATCACAGAAGTTTCTGTGTGTTACATTAAAAACATGTAAAATTACATAATATAACACACGCACGCACGCACACACAGCTGGTATTGTGTTTGTAAAAGCCTCCAAAGAGACAGAGAGAACAAGGACCCCTAACCCTCAACTCTTAGGTACATAATGTACAGTATGGCAGTGCTAAACCCTGCTAATCTGCTTGATCTGGGACAGCAAAAATGGTTCACCAGTTATCCCCCTCCCAAATACAAATAAATAGGGAGAAAGGGAGAAAAGGTTCAGGTCTAATATGGGGGCAGGGAAGACATGAAGCATGAGTGGGGGAAGGGGGGTGGTGTTCGTGGGTGGGACAGCGTGGAATAAATCCAAGGATTTATAGTTGGAATTAAAGTGGAAAAACAAACGTATATAAAAGATGGGACTCCAGGGTATTTTCCCCATTTCTTTGTCCTTTCCTTCTTAGAGTTTGGTGAATGAGTTCTGTATATAAAAATGTATTTTAAGTGTAAAAAAACAAAACAACAAAACAAAACAAAACAAAAAAACGCAGCAAGAATTTTTGTGCACCCACCTGCTCTGCACTGTCTGACAATGAATTCCTGAGTGAGCGTCTTCGGGTAACAATGACCGAGGGCTTGTGGTCTGCATGGCCGAGATCCTGGGAGTTCGAAGACCTGTGGGGCCAGCTATTTGCCAGAGTTGCTTCGTCCCTCTCGGGAGACGAGGGTTCCTGCCTCCGGACTGGAACAGACACGGGGATGACGAGCGGAACGAGGTTATCGTCTCGAGGTCGCTTAGGGTTCATGCTCTCTTGTTCTGTGGGACTCCATGGCCTGTGTGGCTCCTAACAGATGAAAAATAGTTGTTGCAATGCTCTTTATAAATGGCTTTCCTCTTAAACATATGAAATCATATCAAAAATTATATACAGTAAAAAATGCATGATAACATCCACACTGAATGAGTGCTTGAAGGTATTAAAAAAAAAGATAATCTAACTCCAGAAACAACACTATTGTGACAGCTACAGACTGACCGGAGTAGGACGACTAATTAAATCAACTCCCTCTAAACCACATTTGCAAACAAGGCCACCCCCTACCAACTGCAAGGATGAGTAGCTTTGTTTTCCAGCTTAGCAGACCCAGCAAATAGATCTGATTAACAGGATGGGTGTTAATTCACCTGAGCAGGCTTCTAAACTTTAATCAGTAAAGTAAGTTGGTATCCCAAAAAAAACAAAATTTAATTGATACATGCATCAATCATTAAATGCTTTCTCAGATAAAAGAAAGCACAACAGAAAACATTTCAAACATCTGAATTTGAGATATGATAATGTCCCACTCTCAGCCATTTCGCTGTGCTTTCCACAAACTATAATATTTTACTGCTAGGTGCAGCACTTTAGTGACATATTTCACATGCACTTCAATGGAACAAACCCCAAAAGCAGTCTTCACAGTTTTTTCCCTCGAGAAACCATAATGAGTGGGCCTGAGCAGCCTCTGTGCCGCGATCAACTGAGGAACAACTTCAAAGTAATCTAAACTACCACATTATAGGACAGCCGAGGGCAGATGCATGCTGTCTCTGCACACTGCATCTTCATGGTTAGAAAGGCATGCAGCAGTGTGGCTAAGCTGGAGCAGCTCTCATTATTGCTGGTGGAAAACTCCAGCCCTTCCACCAGAGTGGTGGAGAGACATTCTGCTGAGCACTGCAGGCCGGGCAACCCTGCACCCCCCTCCCTGAATAGATGGAGGGGGTGGGGTGGGGGGGGCTGGAGTTTCTCTCCTTTGATTGGGAGGGCGTGCAAGCATGTAACTAAACACAGTGCCTGTACAATCAGCTAACTGTCAGGCAAATTCAGGCCAAAGCCATGCTTAACTATAGACGTACTGACTCAGCACTGTTTGGCAACAGGGTTTGTTGCGCAATCAAGACATTTAGCACATAAACACAGATAACTGTATGACTTTGCATGGTACATCAAGGTATAATATCAGGTTTGTACATTTAACAAACCCTGTGAGAAGTGAAAAAGTCACATGGAGCTGTTCGTAAAGCTTATTTTACCCTGTTATAATATTAACTATATGAAGTTTTGTTTTAGCTGCAGATTTTCCCCACAAGGCCGAGCTGAACAGTTTACTTGTGCGGTGTACACTTCACTGGGCTCTGATTACACTCAGCATCTCTTCCAGCAACACGTTAATCACAAACAACACAAGTTTTGGCACAGTTTTTCTGGCAGTGGCATTTGTCCCAGTTCCCACTCTTGCTCTGGGAGTAAAAGTCCCAATGCAATTATACCATGGGATAGCACTAGAAAACTAGACTTCGAGCTCCCACCAAAATATTTGCAATTAAGGCTTCCAGCCTGTAGCGACAAGTTTAGATTTCAACTGCAGCGCAATCACTAGGATTCAGAACATTCTGTCCTTTTCTATTAATGCTTATTTCTGAAGTCCTTACACTTGATAGAAAACATCTGAGAAGTAGATGAGTGGGCAAAACCACACAGAACACAGAAAAGCACATAAAAGCAAAGGGGGAAAATGGCTGCATCTGTTGCCAGTTTCCAAATCAAATTATACATTTACCTTGAGATGTGATGGTGGAGACTCCCTTTCTGAGGCCTTCTGAGCAAGCATCTCCAGGTTGACCTCCTGGGAAACCCTGCGTTTCCTGCGTGTGCTTTGGATGACACCTGTTGGGGCTGCCCAGATGTCTCGTGCCCCGTTCTGAGGTCCCTGAAGCACCGGTGGCGCCTGCTCCGAGGGGACAGCGAGAAAGGGATTGTCGGAAGGTGCGCCACCTTCCTTGGAGAGCCGTCGAGATCTGCGAAGCTGCGTTTGGGATTGAAGTTGTGTCTGAGGCTGAGTCAGGGGCTCAGACTCCAGAGGGGGCTGCAGTGGATCTAATGGCTGCTGTGGTTCTGGTGTGATGTCCTGGATAATTGGTTCCTGGATCTTTGGTGGGGCTGGACCAGAGGACTCCTGGGAGTGTACCACAACGGGCTGGGGGTGAGCATGAGGGTTTACATTTTGTACACCAGGGTAATAGTCAAGCACATGTGGGTTTTGTTGTTGCAACTGCTGATGCTGCATTTGCTGAATTTGGAGCTGTTGCTGCTGTTTTTGCTGTATCTTTTGTTGCTGCTGCTCATGCTGTATTTGTTGCTGCTGCTGTAGCTGTTGCTGCACATGCTGTTGATGTTGAAGGATTTGTTGCTGCTGCATTTGTTGCTGGATTATATGTTGTTGCCGTTGTATTTGTTCTTGCTTCTGCAGCTGCTGTAAGTGATGTTGGGGTTTTGCATTTGGTGCAGAGTAATTTGGTGGGTTAGGTAGAGTTGTCCTGTTCCCTTGGAAGGTCTGGTAGTATGGGGGCAGATGCTGCTTAGGCTGACCAAAGGCCACCTGGAAGGACTGCAACACCGAGCTTCCTCCTGGGTGAGATGTACCCTGCTGCTGGGTGTTGAGCACCCCTGCTTTCAAGGTCTCCTGAAAGGCTTGTGACTGCTGCTGCTCCCACTCCATCCCCTGAGACTTGGCTACATCCCTAAACACTTCCACTGCAGGTTTATCAGCAGCTCTGTTAGGGGGTTGTTGATGTGGCTGTAGGCCAGGGGTCTCTTGCATTGACTTCACAAACACATTCTGGGTTCTTGAGTCACTTACTCCTCCAATGTAGTTTGCAAAGCTTTGCCCCCAGTTAGGCATGGTCCAAGAGGCAGCTCTTGGCTGCTGTTGACTGGGCTCCTGGTGAGCCCACTTCATGGGTACAGTCTGTTGATAATGACCTCTGCTGTGGTCACCCTTATCCGGGCTGAAGATCACAGAGTTGAGGTACATATGAGGGCCCTCTGGATTGGACGTCACAGTACTTGCAGCCTCGCTCTGTCCAGGCTCTGAGGAAGTACCACTTGGAACATAGTAGGACCCATCCGGGTGCTGAGAAGTCTCCTTCATTGCTACACTTTGATCGCTGAAAAATGTAATGCGTTTGCCTGTTCTTTTGGCGGTGGGTTTCTGCTGGGCTGGTACGCTCATGACGGGCATGAATATTCCGAAGCAGGTCAAAATGTTCAGTCAACTAAAGCAATAATATTCCACATGGATTTTTCAATCCGACAATTGAAGATGCAAATATACAAGTATACCCTTCTGTGGGGTATGTATAATAAAATAAAGCCGTAAAACCACACTGACGTCAGTTTAAGCAGGAGCCAGGTCAAGCAAGATTATCTTCTATCCCCTCTGAAGTTCTTTGTGACCTAATCACAGGTTGTCAGCTGGGGGTGAACAGATATGAAGAAGTTTGTGTGCTTTTCTCATTCATGGACAACACCCTGTAGAGAAAATGAGACAGAGGTCAAGCACCAAGCCAGCAGTCTAAAGGGACTCTCCCACTGGAGGGTCTCATTAGCATCCCTGCCTCAGTCATGTAAAAACCTGTAGTTTGCTTTTTCAGCATGTGTGAGAACAGAGCATGCTAGGCCTATTCACTAAGCTCATATGACAAAGGGATAATGTCCTACATACAGGATGGCATGTATACAACCAGAACTGCATACAGAGTTGGAACCAAAATATGGCTAAATCAATAGTTCCTGGAAATGTCATCACATTACTGTGTCATTCTTAATGATAAGCCTTTACATCAGCAAAAGGAGCAAAAACAAGCACTGAAAGATTTTTTAATGTTCATTGTGCCACTGCATTATCACCTTTATCAAACTTCTCACAGCTCACATGACCTTTGACAGAAAGGAAGCTCCCTTTCCCACCTAACACACAGCAGCTGAAAGTGATAGAAACCACCTTTTTTTCTTACAACTCCATGACTCATCAAAGGTTAAAAAAAAGAGAAAAAAAAGGGAACCCGTGTCCTTTGAACCATGGCTGTACACTTGAAAAAGAAGGGCAACTGAAAGTGAGCAAAGATGAGTCAGTATGAAACTATCTATGCAAAGGGGGAGTGGGGAGCAAGGAAAAAGTCAAAATGGCCTTCAAGGCTTTCGTAGCTTATGAGGGATCTTGACAACTGCTGTGGTAACCTGTTATCAAAACTATTATCTGGTTTCCAAGTTTCTGAACAGATTTTGACCCAGTGCAGTTTGTCAAAAAGATCTTGGCTGTTCCTCAATTTCAATCATTCCACCATCTGCATAAAACAAAACAAATCTCTTGCAGTACTAAACGATCTAAAGAGAAAAGCATTACGGATTTTTAATCACTGCGCGACTCATGTTGCACAAGACAATTTGACAAGATGATTACGTAAATGAATACAAGAATCTTTACAGGATGGCCTTGCCAAAGGCCCTTTCTGACAACATAGGAAGTGACTGACAATTGTCACCCTTTACTCTGGTGACCTGGTAAGACACACACACACACTTCTTAAAATAGACAGCTGCAGCTGTTCAGGTCCTGCATTGGCTGCAGGCACTACTGACAGAGTAGAGTGAATGGCCACACTAAGAGCCTAAGAAACCGTTTTTGCATCAGTAGAAACACAATCTGTTACACATGCATGCAGACACGTTGTCACACATCCTCTATGAGACATCCTCTATGAAACAATGCACGCTTGTTGCAGAACGATTCTGCCTGGAGCATTAAATAAATAAATAAGTAAATAACTGCTGATTATAAGGGTGACCATGCCCAGCATTAACCACTCCATCTGAGGTGAGAGATCATCATGACGCATCGCGAGTGCAGCCTTACACAAGCCCCGGGGTTTAGCCCAATAAACAAACTAACACGTTAAATGGCTTAAAATAAATGTCAAGCACCATTAGCCGCCCTAATCCATCGCCATTTCCTAATTCAAAATCAGCACCAGCGCTCATACGCGGCCTGCACAAATAAAGAAAACGCACGAAGACTCAACATGTTCCCCTGGACCCCCCCCCCCCCTCCCTCCCCCCACATCACTTTCTGTGGTCAGCCAGATCAGCGCTATTTTACGAGAAGCCCTTTGTTGCAGAAAACGGATTATCTACTCAGTAATGCCGTGTCCCATTGTAACAAACCGAAACAACAATGCAGTTCCCGTGACAAAAAGAAAAAAAGTGTGGTGGCACGGCTAACAGACAACGCTGATCGATTCAACTTGTCAAAAGATTAATACGTCACGTTTCTTTCCATGCATTTTCGTTGCAATCGGCTTTTACTGGCACGTTAAACACGTCCTACAGGGAGAGCGACGAGTCCCGCACGGAGGTCCGACGATCAGCAGCTACGCTCGCAGAGTCCGCCGCAGCGAGGTAAACAAAACTTTGTCAGCAAGCTGTGGCCACAATAACATGCAGTGTCGACCGTATCAACAACGCCACAGTCATCGACAGCGTGGCTCCGGCCCCGCGCCCCCCGTTACTTACTGTGTTTGTCATGAAAGCTGCTACTAACGGCAGCTCAGCCCGCAGGATCGCACACTTGCAGCTCTGTGCGGCCACCAGCGACAGCAGGCCCGCACAATACAGTCCTGCGATGATGACTGCATACATCCCCAAGGTTGACTCATGCTATGTTGCTGACCTCATTCACTGCTACTTTTCTTCTCTTCACCACCCCTTACAAAAAAAGGAAAACCGGGGAGGTCAATGTTGCTGCGTAAACAGAAGTCCTTCCCGATCGGAAACGAGGCGCTAATCTGCAGAAACACGAGCGCAATGCCGCCGCTGTCTGTTGCACATTGTTGCACTATGATTGCACTAAAATCTCACACTGGCAATGCGGCCTATTTGCTGTACACGGAGCTTCTCCGTGTCTCCGATCGTCTTGTGATTCCCCCCACCCCAACCACCAACCCATCCCTCCAACACCGCCAGCGCACTGGCCACACCCACTTCCCTGCCCATATATGGTCTTCCTCTGACATTCAAGGCGCCGTAATTTACGGAGCAAGATCCTTCTCAGTCCATGCGGGAAATTCCAACACACGGGAGGGCCGAAGGTCTGAAGGGGGAAGGACATTCACTTTCCTTTCACGACATTCACACTTCTTGTTTTATTTCTATTAAAAAAAACATAACTTTCTATTGAATGAACTACATGTGAAATGTTTACACATGGAAACAGCAAACGGAAGATTATTTCTGGAGGCTGCAGAGGCCTCTGAGGGTGTGAGGCACAGAAAGTGTTTATAACAGGGGTAAGGTGATTCACTTTCCCATTTAAAACAATGAAATAATACTTCATAGAAACCACACTATCTTGAATTCAATGGAGTTGCAACATAATATTTTCGTTACCTTAGGAAACAGTTCAAAATACACGCCCAATGTCCTGACAGAAAATACAGATAAGGAGCAAATCCACATGCTGCATCATAGACTGGAACCAGAGATTATAAGTATCTGTAAATGCAACAACTGAAACTACTATCCAAATTAGTATATTGTTAAAATAAAAGTGGAACTGAAAAATGAAATATAGTTGAAGTAGAAACTGGCTGTTTCACAGACATCTAATAGGAGGAAGTGCACAGGTGCAATTAAAGCGGGTGCACTAATATATAAGATGACCATCTGTATGGTGGGTCAGATTATCCAGTTGCCAAGGGGCCCAATTCCAAGAGTCAAATGGAAAAAGAAAAAACTTTAGCTCTTAAAACCATATAAACATTTATATACATTTCTATAACAAAATGATATGATGGGGAGAAGGCAGTTCTTTAGTCCATATTTCACCTGCCCCTTTCTGCCCCTACACTGCTGAATCTATCCAAAGCTCAGCTAGCTACTGCTGACACAATAGTTCCACAACGAATGAAACAAGCCGCAGTGAAATTACCAAATGACAGGAAAACAGAAAAACATCCATCGATTTTATGCCGCTTATCCGAGTCTGGGTCGCAGAAACGCCCACCTCCTCCAGCTCTTCCACGGGAACACCAAGGTGTTCCCAAGCCAGCCGAGAGATGTCATCTCTCCAGCGTGCCTCCTCACGGTCGGGTATGCACCGAACACCTCACCTAGGAGGCACCCGGGAGGCTTCCTGGTCACATGCCCAAACCACCTCAACTGGCTCCTTTCGACGTGGAGGAGGAATAGTTCTACTTTGAGCCCCTCCCGAATGGCTGAGCTCCTCACCCTCTCGCTAAGGCTGAGCCCAGCTACCCTTTGGAGGAAGCTCATTTCCGCTGCTTGTAACCACAAAAAAAAAAAAAAAACAGGGAAATGTGTTTTTAATCAAAGTTTCCGTTATTTCTTCAACCAATTCAGCAAGCTAATTTAGAGAGTAGCTGTAACAGCGGCTCACAATCACAGTGAATTTGTGACCTGAAACTGTAGTTAGATCTAAATGAAGAAGCCAGACTGCTCTCATCAGCAGAATGCCTGCTGCACCTCACAAATGAAGAAGCAACTATCCAGGGAATATTTTTTGTTGGAATCATTATCAATATTATTATTTTTCCTTTGAGAAGGAAAAGAAATTGCACCTTTACTGTAAGTGGACAGATTCCAAAACCGTGCTTTCATGAGAAAAGCTGTCTGAGCTCTACTTGTGCACTAATTTTTATTTTAACACTCGTCTGAATGGGACTACGAACAAACACAACAGTGGTGTAGGTGTGTGAGAGCCCTGACTGCTCGGTGAAAAGTTTTTAGTAAAACTGTGTATTGTTACGGTATCTATTTAAAACTATTCTGTGCACCTGTATGTAGACATTCATATATGATATTTCTAATTACTGAAGGAAAAAAAAAAGCACGACCATGAAAACAAGTTGGTTAGGGCCCACCAAACATTTGTGCCCATGAATCTGTAACCTGCAGTGATCCATGTCTGTATGACATTTATAATGGCAGTGGTTTTCACATGTGACACTGTGCACTTGCTAAATAGCTAAAGATTTCTTTCTTTCCCTGGAATGCAAAGATAATAAATGACCAAAAATAAAATGTCCCTCAGAAAACTAAACAAAAACATTGGTAATGACACTGGATGTTGGTCAAATTGCTATTTTATGAATTCCTATAAGTTAATATTGATGGTACAGTTGGACAGCCATTAATATTTTCCTTTGCTGTGATGCTGTCATAGTCATTAATATCTTGCAAATCTCAACCAAACCCAAATAAAGGTGGCATGACCTACCCAGTGATGCCATGTTGAAATATCATGTCAGGTCATCATGACACAAACATCTGTCAGCATATGCCAGCCGACTATGAATTTCAGTGAATTTAAACAGCTGGAAACAACTTGTAAATATGGGTGTTTCTCACCAGACTAAGCAGGGGATTTTTTTTTCTTCATATGTGTAACGGATAAATTATGACTGAATTCCTTGAATTTTTGTTACAACACTGGGCAAAATCGAGACAATGCAGGCCTTTACTCTCCCCTTCTTCTCTGTGGATCTTAAATCTAAAGTTTAAAGCCTGAACACATTCAGAAACTGAAATGTCTGTCACTGCATCAGGTACCTTGGAGTGAGCTTTCTCTCCAGGATGCACCAATTTAAGGTTTCAAAGTTGACAGCTGAAACAACTGGTTGATTAATGCTTAGTCCTTAATATTAGAGGTCATTTTCTTAAGTTTAGAAATAAATTCAGAAAAGGAAAGCAAAACAGTACAAGAAAATAAATATTTTTCCTCTATTTGCTGACATTTTAGAGCCCACATTCTTAATCAGTACATAAAACCTGTCGTGTACACAACAGGAGACTTTTTTTTTTTTAACGGGGCACTAAATGTCACTATATCTGCTGACGTATTTTTGCATTGGCTGACCAAAACTTTTGCTTCTCCTTAATAAAGTCACGTTTCAGCACGACGCTACCTTCCAAACATGCAAATGTCAGTGTTTATGAAGGAGGGACTTTTCAGATAAATATGATTTCGCTGTTATGAATGAGACTCTGGGGACTTTTTGCATCTTGCGTATGTGAGGGTGACATCGGTTAGAAAAAAAAAGGAGGAGTCAGATCAGAGCTAGCTGTCTAGTAATGCCACATTATTGTGGCTAATGATTGCCTCATAAACAAAACACTTAGCAGCATGCACAAGAACAGTACTTACCTTAAACTCTGTCCATCCATGGCACACAAGCCTTCAACATCTCGATGTTTCGACGGCACCCCCCTGCAGCTAATGTTGACGACATGCTACTGTAGTGTAACGGTAGCGATTGACTTAAACGTCAAACTTTTGTTTTTTTCCTCTCCCGATTTCTTCACAAGGCGTCACTTCCCAGTTCTACACTGATTCCGTTTAGCTAACACTCCGTGCTGAACGGGACATTACGTCGCTTTACAATTAGTGACAAACGTATCGACTGTGAAGGCAAATGTAGCTCAATAAACTGCTAAAATGTTAATTAGCTGTAGTGCTCATGAACTCGACTAATGAAATAGAGCTGCTGAGGCCGCGTACAGTTTGTCTTTACGGCTCAACGACACCTAGTTTATGACTCTTTATGACAGGCAAGATCGTAAACCCCCGCTACACTGTAAAAATCGGGGTAATAATATTGCATTTTCAGTCAGCGATCTCACTTTATGATCTATATTATATTAGTACATTGTATAACGAAAAAAATATCCATTAATAGAAAACCGATATATAGATAAACACAATCAAGCCCACGGCCATAGACGGTCAAATTGCCTGACTATTTAAGCGAAGACGGAAGATTGCAGCAGGGAATCCTCTCGCTTTATGTGGTCGTGACTTTCTCCGTGGTCTCTGTTGACATTCTGCTAGGCTGCATACCGATAAGAAGAAACCTGTTCGGTAATGTAAACAGTTGGGGATCTTCCTGTGTTGCTGTATTGACAGTGAAACACTTTATCCTCACTGGTTTTCTAATACTGTGCCCGATTTCAGCGCACACAGAAGCTTGACGTTTGCTACCTGTTTTGGTTATCGCTACAAACAACTTCGGTGCTCGCGATATTTCACTAAGATGAAGGCGCAGAGAGTCGTTCTCAACTCACGACCAGGTGTGTAACATTCTTCTATATCTTGTGCTGTACAGGCACAGTGACTGGACGAGAAAAACAAAACAGTCCTTTTAAACCGTCATTGGTACTGTGGCATTGCTACAATCACGTGGCTAATGTCTTCTTCTTTTTCTTTTCTTTTTTTTTTGCATAAAGGTAAAAACGGGGCGCCAGTTCCGGAAAATTTCCGCCTAGAGGAGATTACTTTAGTACCTGACCTGAAAGATGGGGAGGTTCTTGTTCGGACGCTTTATCTCTCTGTCGACCCTTACATGGTATTAACACAGGCACATAACACTGATACATGCACAGTAGGCATCAGTAATAACTTTTGGCATTTACTGTTGGGAGTAATTAAATGTTATAAATCAAATAAAAGGTGATGCGATGCAACGTTTCTAACTCCACTAATACTATTTCCTTGTCAGCGATGTAGAATGAATGAGGACACCGGTGCTGATTACCTGACTCCATGGCAGCTGTCTGAGTGTGTGGATGGTGGTGGCGTTGGAGTGGTCGAGTCCAGCCGCTGCAGTACTTGTGCTGAGGGAGATACGGTCACTTCATTCAACTGGCCTTGGCAGACCCATGCTGTTATGACCAGAAGTGGCTTACAGAAGGTCTCTATGATTGCTGTGTGTCAGCACTGTTTGGTGAACTGGCTCATATTTCCTCTTGCAGACAGGAAGAGGAAACATGTCTTAATGATAGGCGTGTAATTTTTATGCCTGTGTGTTCTGCAAATGTGAAGGAACTGATTCATGACTCTGAGCTACAGTATGAATACTGATGTCAGGTTTTGGTCTCTTGCAGGTTGATCCACAGTTGGTTGATGGGCACTTATCCTACTTCTTGGGTGCAGTTGGAATAACGGGCCTCACTGCCTTGCTGGGTATCAGGGAGAAGGGTCACGTGACCAGAGGGGCCAATCAGACAATGGTGATCAGCGGAGCAGCTGGCGCCTGTGGCTCCATAGCTGGACAGGTAAATGTAGCAAGTTCCAGATGTGGATCTGTTGGTGATTAATGTTCTTTGTAGACATTAAACACCAGAATGATGTTCTTAACACTGTAAATTGGTTACCTGCCTTTTCTTTCTCCAGATTGGCAGGTTGGAGGGGTGTGTGAGAGTGGTAGGGATCTGTGGGTCTGATGAGAAGTGTGAAGCTTTAGTGGAAGATCTCGGTTTCTCCGCAGCCATCAACTATCGCCTGGAGGATGTCCCGATGAAGCTTAAGGAGAGCTGTCCTGATGGTATTGACGTTTATTTTGACAATGTGGGAGGTGCCATTAGTGATACGGTTATAGCACAGGTACTACATGATTTTTCAACTGCTTGATCTAATTGATGTCTAACTTTTCTTATATACAGTTATACCCTAAATTATTCATACACTTGTCAAATTTTTGGCAGATCAAATGTATTCTTGTACAATATCATAAAAAGTTGGCATAAGGCTGTAAGAAGTACTATTACACAAATTTTCAATATATTTAATAATAGTATTATGACACCTTTTACAAAAAGTCTCATGTCTATAATGAGTTATGATATTATGGAAGTCTCTCTTGAAAAATAGATTTAATCTCAAAGATACTTTTACCTGGATAAATCAGGGGTTTGTTGCATAACCTTAGTCTTTTGTTTGTAAATTCTCCATTGTTGCTCAAGACCAAGTTTTTCAGCACTGCTTGATGTTCTTGTCGAGACTGTTGAAATACTGGTTCTGTTTCATTCCACCAACTTTCAAAATGATTCTGGGTCCATTTTCTGAAAAACAATCCCAGAACATTACTCCCACCTCTGTGTTTTGACTGTTGGGACCATGTTGTTGTTGTTGTGGTGTGTGTGTGTGTGTGTTTTGTTTTTTGTTTTTTTTGCATGAATGCTTCACCTTTTTTCTTTCACCAAACAAAAGCCACTTCTTGGTTCCTAAAGAGTTCCATCTGACCATGATGCATAACCAAAGCCTTAGATCTTTACCCAAATGAGCTTTTGTATTTGAGTTGAAGAAATGGTCCGAGTTGTCCAGTGTCCATGTAGCCCCCCCCCCCTTACGTAACCATCTCTGCAGTGTTTATCTTGAAATCTGCGTTCTAGAGTTGTGAGAGCTGGGACACTCACCTTGGGCTTTCTAGCATCATATCCCTTCAGGTTCTTGGCTGTGTAGAATACCTTGTACAAGCACTTGCTTGGATATGGCTTTGTAGCCCATGACATCCTTGTGAACATTTTTTTTCCCCCCTTAACTATGCCAGTTGTCCTAGCACTATGAATACTATGAACTTGTAGCCCCCAAGAATGCTCTAGAAATCAATATTGCTTGGATTTGTTGCCTAACTTTGTAGAAACATTTGGGTGTGTACGGGGTTAAAAAAAAATGCATTTGAAATGTTGCATCACAACTATAATTC
>VUQJ01027173.1:0-11893 GCA_015108635.1 Andinoacara biseriatus
TTTACCTGGATATAAATAAAAGACTCTCACAATAAAACCGAGCTGCGCCTAATAATTCTGTTTTATCTGGAGACTGTTTTGCTGCTTAATCAGTTATTTGTAATTTTCATGTTCTGATGAGTCAAAACTCAAAGATTTGAGGATCAGTGTCACTGAATTAAATCAAGTATGGCCGAATTTTGAAAACATGAAACATACATGAGCTAAATTAGGATAAATCTGTTTTTTTCCCCCCATTGTCAACCAAAAACAAACATAACAATTAAAAAAATGATCCAGCTAACAGAATCTGACATATTTTATTCCAATGTGCTATAAGCATTTAGTGTTGTTCTATTAAAGAAAACACACGTGAGCCACATCTGTATTATTCCACAGTTGCAAATAGTCCAATACAAATACAGATTTTACTCATTTTTGAGTAATACTTGCTTTAAACTACATTTCCCAGCTTCATTTAAAAGTATATTTGTGAAGCAAACAATGTTTCAGGCTGACTGCCACACACAGGGCGGGAAAGTAAAAACTGATGGGCCAACTTCTTATTGGCTGTAATGTTTTCGTGAGATTTTTTGACAGTAAGAACAATAAAAACTGTCTGCCTTCTTTTAATAATAAAGATTTCAATCTTTTCTTGCATGAGAAAAAGGAAAACAAGTCCTGACATTTCAAACCGCACCAAAGGGTAGAATATGGATAGAACAGTAATAATAAACTGAACTGTTAAATTAAAGGTAAACTAGTGGGAAAAATCCTCTGAAGTGTCCTAACCAATATGACAAAATTATATTTTGTCTGTTCATCAGTTCAAAACCTACTATTATTGTCATTGTGCCTGAAAAATACCTAAAATATGCTCTAAATACACTGTATATTCCAGATATGTCAAAATACAGTTAGTTGGAAAGAACACACACACACACACACACACACACACACACGGGCGTCAGCCCTGTGACTTGTCAGACGCCATTACAGAAGCAACCAGCCAACGTCTTGTCCTCGGCAGCTGGCAAAAAGTCTCCTCCATTCATCACTGCATCTCTTCTCCTTGTAGACCTTTCCCTATTATTAGTGTTAATACAAGGCCAGAGGACATGGAGCGAAACAGGCCTGGCAGTGCTTAAAAAGCCCAAATGTCAGACTATGACATGCTGCCAGCTGCCGGCGTCTTTGATATGCCGTGGCTCGATCATGCTTATTTGATCGTTTCATTAGAAAATTTGGTCTAGGTGTCAAAGAGGTTGCCTATGTCTGTGCTGCAGCTATTAGGCTCAATTATAGCTGCCAGAAGGAGAGAGAACTGAGCTGGCTCTGTGCGCTGCATTCAGAGTGGCCTTAAAGAGCCACTGAGAGGGTCACAGAAATTGCCATTCATAACACTTAATGGCTTATGAATGAAGTTTTCCTGCTAATTATTCATAATCGCACATGCATACTCAACAACAACAACAAAAAAAAAGTAGTAACATGCTTGGCTTCAGGGACCTCAGGAGCCATCGTGGTGGAAATATGAGGTTTTCTTGTGGCTTAAGTTTGATCGACACGATAGTTGAACTTTTCCTAATAATAATCTGTAATCCTTAATATTTGGGCTCAAACTGTTGATTAGTTGATTAGTCTGATAGTGTCCAACCTGAGACAGGATAGGACAACAGGCAGGGCTGGGAGATATACCAAAGTAATCTGATCAATTTGATTCATTGCTTTTGCTGTGTGCTAAATTATTGTGAAAATAAAGCTTTGAGAACGCGCTACTTTCAAAGAGAAAAATGTTTATATTTCTGTGTGATGCCACGATAGCCCCATAAACTGTCACCTGATTAATCATGTTATAAGTTGCTGCTGGGGCTTCAGGTGGACAGTTTTTATGGGCTATCTCGTTGCAAATTTATCTTATGTATCATAAAAAAAAAAAAAGACAATGCAGACTTATCTGAGGGAGTGCTGAAGCCACAAGAGTCAGATTCTGCTTCATCAAGCCTCTCTTTGCCTTCTCAGCTACTGTGCTGAGCTGGAGGCTGCTACTTTGTATAGTTGCAGCATCAGTGCACAATGGTGTGAGGTGAGCTGTATTCTTTAAAAATGCACATGATGAGAGTGTTCCAGATGAAATAGGTCTTCACGTTCTGTTTCTATGTCTTCCATGTTTAAGATTTTTTGGATTTTGCAGGAAAATTTATTAAAAACCAAAAAAAGAGAAGCAATGAACTCAAAAAATAAAAACAACAGCAGATTTTCAGTTTTGCCTCTTTGAGGCAGGATGGAAAAGCAGAAAATACAAATGCATAAACTTTTTTCTAATTGTGTTTTTTACATGAATAATATGCAGTAAATAAAAAATAATCTGTGAAGAAAAAAATCCTTTTTTGGCTGAACCGGCATGTGAAGCCTGTAAAAACGACTTTGTTTTGAGAGTTCACAGGTTGAAAAACTTGCAAAAGACTCTGATTAATCAGTTACTTTATTAATTAATCAATTTCCTCCATTAATAAGCAAAGGCAGCAGAAACATTTATGTGTTATAACTCTTCAGATGCCAAATTTTCTTTGGCTCAATTTAGACTTAGCGGAGGGTTTTTGCTGGTCAGATGAAACAGGCATTTTAAATCAATCTGTGAGAAATCATAATTTAAACTTTTTCTGCATAATTTCCACCAGACTAATCAATAATGACACTGCATTTATGACAAATAAATAATACATCCTGTATCACAAAGATATATTGCATTACATGCAGTACAGAGGAAAGAAGGACAGTATTTCTGCTGACTTTATACTAATATTAATCTGTACACCACTGAGGAATAACAGTCAGGGCCATATTACCTTTTCAAATGTCAATTTTCTAAATTGCATGCATGACGTATGTGCACATGCACGCAGCTCTTTTCATTTTTTTTGGAGCCACTTACAGATTAGATGTAATAGACGTGCCGGGAAATGTGCAGCTGAAGGAATGCTGACCACATGTTCAAAAATAAATAGACCAGTGAGAATTGAAACAAGCACTCATAAGGTTAATCAAACCTAATTTCTTCATGGTTTCTCTTCTTTGGTCTGCCAGCATTTTCCCTGTCATTCTATTATTCTAGATTTCTCTCTGGGCAACAGTAATCCAGGCATAACTAGGCCCTGCCACAGCAAATTAGCTGCAAACAGACATAGAACAGAGTGAGGGCGTGCATTTCTCACCTTTTGCATAACACTTTTTAAAAACAGGCTGCATACCAGGAACACGTGGGGAAATTAACTAATTGGACAACCAAGGAGCGGCAGATTGAGGACTGGCCTCGAATTACATAAAATAGTTTTCTTCCTATGATGAATTTCTGTGGCCGATGTGGTGACGGAAAACCCTCTCAATCATCCGGAGCAGCTTTAACCTCGGATGTGATTAAATGACTGGTCAGAACAAAAGAAATGAAAGGTTAAGAGAGGGAGAGAATGTGAGGTCTGAATCTTTTCCCCTCAGTTTTTTTCCCCCCTTCACTCAGGGTGGCGTCGCTTGCATGGCCCAGGCACATGCTGTAGGAGCGTTAAACCTCTCAGGCTGCCATGGGAAGAAATGACAGGACTCCCTCAAGCTCCCCTCTGTTCCTCTAATGGACTCCTCCGTCGACATGGCGGGGTTAGAAACATCATAAGTTCATATTCCCCACATGAGACCTCCGTCCCCCCCTTTCCTCCATTTAGTGGTGTTGCCTTTCAGATTCCTCAATGGCTCCATCTCTTTCACCCAAAGAATCAGAGTCCTATCAGTGAAATCAAAGGCGATTACACAGCTCACTAGTCATTTAGGATCTCTGTGGCTGCGGTAAGTATGTAATGCATGCCGCAGCCCCAAAGTCTCTGTTTATTCAGTGAAAGTGCTCTGTAATTTATTTAAAATAATCTATTTTAACAAATAAAGAGGTCATTGAGTGAGCGCATTGCTGCAGGCACACATTTAAATACCTCTTTAAGAGTCTGACTGGCTGACGGGCTGCTGAGCTGGCTGGACCCAGAGGATGCAGAGGCAGGCCTCCTGCTCTGAACAAAGTGATTTGCCAAAATCTGAAAAGCAACATCACATGTATTAGTGAGGGAGTACTTGCCCTCTGTTGATGTGTGAGCACTGATCAGCAAGGTGAGGCCCTTTTTTTCCCCTCTTTTTATTGAGATGTTTGATTCGGATCCAGAGAGCTTGTTTGGAGAGGGGGTGGGCTCAGGGCCCTCGCAAATGTTTTTTGGGAGGGAGTAAATATGACGGATGGGATTACAAGGAAACCCTCTCAGCGATTTCGAAGGGCTTGAAATAGAGCTGGTTTTTCCTGCATACCGGTACATCTCCCCACTTGCTCTCTGTGGTGGTTTGAGTAGCTCAGGTGCACTGTATCTACGTTATGTCTGCCTGTCTGATGGGATCTGACTGCACCACAGAGCTGGACGCATCAAAGGAAGTCAAAGAGAGGAGGCCAGTCCAACTGTAAGAGGCCCAGTTATATAAATGGAGCCAAAGTACTTTGCTTTATTTGGACTTGTTTGGGCTTATTTGTTTGTACACCACACAGCTTCATACTTGGCGAGATGCAGACTGCAGTTTTTCCTCCCACTTTAAATACCTACAGTCTGCAGCCTGTTGGGTTATAAAACAACTTATTTCCATCATTAAATCTTATACATTATATCTTTCTTTTTTTTTTTTAGCCAACAATACTTTCATCACAGACTCCATTAAACTCATATTATAAAAGCTTTTCCATGTCATATTTTGGCAAAGCTGACCTGGACTGTGAATGTATCACGCTGGCTGAGTTATATGCCAATGAATCACACACATTCAGTAGACATGTGAGGTTCAAGGGCTAACAAAGTGGCTAATTTTTGAGCATATATATCCACTGAAAGGAGGGGGACTGAAGAAGACTGACATTTCACCAAACTTTTCTACAAAAACATCAGCAGACCATGACTGGCATCTGGTGTAATAAGTGGTTGGTGTGTAGTGAGTCTCTTCTGTTCTGGCCAAAGAAAACCCGGTTTAGTGTAACCGCCGTTTCCTCGAGTGGCCCGAAGTCCAGAAGAGAAGCAGGAGAAAGGGTTCGAGAGTTTTGTAACATGTTGTCACTCCAGTATAGAGTTTTAATCTCATGGAACTGTGCTCTTTGTCAGAGAAAATATGGATAATAGACTTTGTGTCTTTGAGGCTGTGTCTGTTATCACTCATTTTCTGCTATCTGCATGCTCATCCTCTCCTGATGCTGACAGATAAGGTCTGTGTTACTGTGTGAACAGTGAATAGCTCCATCTGTACTGGCTGACATTGTGGTTTGGGTCAGTGAGTCAGGGTTAGGCTGATGGATTACTTTACTAATGATTTTGGCCGGAGAGTGAGCTTGTTTTAAAAAGCCAGGCCTTGGGTGAGTCAGTTTGAGTTTCATACAATGTTATGGATTGGTGGAGTTGTGTGTAGAGCTCCTCTTCAACGGCCAAAATCGACGCTTGATTATTTAATGTTCTTGTTTTACAAACCCGGTTTAATCTGCAGAGCAAAGAAACAAGAAATCCAATCGGCACAGCTAATTTTAAAGAGAGTAGGTTAGAATTTTTTTTTTTCCATAAGCAAAACCTGCAGGCTGAATAGTAGGCGCTGTCACTGTAACACAATATACTGATTCACTTTTGAGATGTTTGCATGTACTGTACCACCAGCGGAAGATGTCCTCTGTGATTGAGCCCACCCAGACTGCAGTGTTGTGAGGGAGCGTGCCCCTTACCTCCCATTGGGGGCAACAAGGTCCTGTGTCCACATTTCAAGCTGGGCTGTCACTCACAGTAGGAGAGAAAGAGTTCTGTCTTGGGGTCAGCACTTATGTTCTCCAGCTAAGAAAGCAAGGCTTGCTCTCAGAGGACAGGCAGAAGTTCAACACAGCATGCTTTGTGTTGCATCTACACATGCGAGGATGGAGGAGCTCAGAGATGAGCAGGAAAAAGACAATTAAAAGGGATTTTGTACCACTTTTCCCTCATAAGATGCAACAAAGTAGGTCCTTGCTCATTCAATGGAAGGACATTTTTTGCAAATTCAGTAGAGGAAAAGGTTAATTGGAAGGAAAGCAACTTTGTTTTGATCCTACCATATCAAAATGTATGAAACTAATTCATTTAGAGAGCATCTGTAATTTTTTTCCACATCAGGTCTGGTATAGGAATTAAAAAAAGTCAAAACTGGAAGCAAAGCAGTTGCAGAGTGTTATCTTTCAAGACAAGACTTTATAGTCTTTACAGAGAAGGAAATGCTGCAGCAGTCTACTGCAGTAATCTGGGAATATCTGAGCCATCTGTACGAGTATATTATTGAAACGGCGGTAAAGACTGACATAGCTGTAGACTCATGTCTTCAGCCAGGCCACGCTACTCGCGCCAAGCTACAAAAATCGACAGGTACACAACCAGGTGAAACGAGACTTAAGCGTAGCACACATCAGCAATAGCTACATCACTTTTAGGGTGCACTGCAATTTGTAAGGGCAACAAGCATAAATCTGTGCAAACTACAGTTGGTAGCACCTATTTAATGTTTCTTTCTAACAGCTTCTAAATAAAAGGGGTTTAAATAAATTCATACAGTGAAATCTAATTATTATTATTATTTTTAAAGCATTTCTGGCCCACTGCTGGGTGTACTGGGGATGATGCATTACACATCAGCAATGTTTTTTTTTTATGCTAAAAATATCTGATGATAGCTTCTACAAAATTAGTGACACTGATTACTGCGAAACCAAAGCCGGGATTTGATGCTAAAACTTTGGCATGATTGGAGCGCAATAATTGATAACTTAGTAATGTTAAAAGCTGCTGAATTAAAGCTGAATTAAAAAGTTGCTCTTACAAATTGTATATTAATGAATTGTAAGTCATTAAAAGTAAACTGTTCCACAAAGCCATTAATTACTGCTATTATTAGAAACGCTTGGTAACTGAGCATTTCAGGCATGTTGCAGCTCTGCTCTGCATTGACTCTGATGATGCTTCATCTGTTGCACTGAATGCTGAGTGTCTGGTGCCAATTTGTCCATCTTTGAACTTCTAATTGAGTTAGGCAGGATCAGCAAGCATAACAGTCCGTTTATCAGTCTACAGAGATTAAAGAAAAGGGTAAGAGTGAAAGAAAGAGAGACACATGTTTAGGCCAGTGTCACCTCTTAATGTAATTTGGCACATGGTCGCATGTGCTTCTTTAGGTGTAGAGTTTCTTTTTTAAGTGGCTAATGCTTGTGGTGGATGAGCACCCACAGGGGACAAGAGAGGTCAGTGTTTTGGGTGGAACGTGTGGAGAAAACGTGGGGTATCTTCCTGTCATTCACCGCTAATTTCTCTGAGCCCTGGTGACCTCTGACCTCCACACAGACACGCTAAACATCTGAACCTTAGTGAAGCACTGTGTAAGAAATTGCCCGACTTTAACACCTCAGAAACAATAAACTTGCCATGGGAGTAAAAATTAAAGAATGAAATGAAAGAAATAATTTGTTAGACTTTTGGCTCCCCTTCATAAATCGCCATCTTATCATGGTGAAGAAGTTTGCATTGCTGCATGATCCCAGGACTTATCTTGTCAGGGCAATTTGGTCCTGGTTGGGTCTCCCAAAGAAACTTGGAATTAGGTGACTAAGAGTGATCCAGAACCCCTATGATGAAGGAGAAATCAGGGGAGATGGTTACCCTGCCTGGGACAGGGTTATCGGGCCCCCACCTTGGAGCAGGGTCTGGGTGAAGGTTGCTTGCCAGAGAACGCTTTGTGGCTGAGCCTTAGCTCATGGGGCCCAACTGGGCACAGCCCAAAAGCAAGACATGGGCCCACCCTCCCGTGGGTTCCACCACTTGCAGAGCAGTTTGGTGGTTTGTGGATTTGGGTTTTGTTCAGAGGTGGCGGTCCTGAAAATCTGATCCCCTGGTTCACAAATCTGGCTTTAGGAACATGAAATGCCACCTCTGGTGGAGAAGAAACCTGAGTTAGTGCTTAAGGTTGAAAGTACTGGCTAGATATACAGTAGTTGGGCTTGCCTCAATGTACAGCTTGGAGTCTTGAACTAGTCTCCTAGAGAGGGGCTGGACTCTGTATGCCTTTGGAGTTGCCCTTGGTGAGAAGCAGCAGGCAGGGGTGGATTTACTTGTATGCCCCTGATTTGGTGCCTGTAAGTTGAGGTTTTCCCCGGTGGATAAGTGGTTTGCTTAAGTTTGGAAGATGGCTCCTGACTGTCATTCATGCTTATGCACCAAACGAAAGTTCATTGTACCCAGCCTTCTTGGAGTCCCTGGGTGGAGTGCTTGAAGGTGCCCCTGCTGGGCATTCCATTGTTCTGCTGGGGGATTTAAGTGCTCACAAGGGCAATGAAAGTGTGATTTAGTGAGGTGTGACTGTGAAGAACAGCCTGCCTAATCTGAACTCGAGCTGTGTTTTTGTTGCTGGACCTCTGCGCTAACCGCAATTTCTCCATAACACACACCATGTTCAAGCATAAGGATGTCCATAAGTGCACTTGACACCAGGACACCCTACTGTAGGTCACAAGCCAATGATCAATTTTGTAATTGTATCAGCAGACCTGTGGCCGTTTGTCTTGGACACTCAGGTAAAGAGAGGCTCAGAGCTGTTAACTGACCACCACCTGATGGAGAGTTGGATCAGATGGGGGGAGGATGCTGGACAGGCCAGGTGTACCCAAACATGTAGTGACGGTGGGTTGGGAGCATCTGGCAGAGGCCCCAGTCTGCAAGATCTTCAGTTCTCACCTCCAGCAGAGCTTTGGCAGCATTCTGAGGGAAGCTTGGATTGTTTGGACCGTGTTTTGGACATTTTTTGTAGATGCCGCTGGGTTCACATCTTTTATGCTGAAATTTTGCTTCCAGTTCCTTGTCACAACTTTTAAAGTGTTTAGCCTGCACAGGGTCTTCTTTTTTGAGCATTACCAGATTCTTTTTGTTCTTCCTGAGTCTGAATTCATGTCCTCCTTATCCATTTTGGACAATTTGACACCACTTCTGTAAAAAAAAACAAAACAAACAAACAAACAAAAAAAAACTGACCCAATGCTACTTTTAGACACACAGACCAGAGAGCCTGGTAGAATCACAAGCACTGTAATGACTGGGTGCCATCAGATCAAGCAGCCATGGAAGAAGGTAAGACAGTAATGTAATTTGAAATGTTTATTGTCTATGTTGTCCAAAGGAGTCCAATTTAGAAGCTTAAAGTTAAGCAGCTATTTTCTTTAGAGGGCAAGAAACAACACATTATGCCATTCAAGATTAAAGTATAGCTTTTTATCAATCTGAGTGTAGCTCAAGAAATGAAAGTGTGATGAAAGTCTGGTGAACGTTAACATTGTGCAACTTTAATTTTGTATTCCAGCTGGTGGTTTGTAGCAGCAGACACACTAGTCCTGATATTTTAAAAATTATAGCATGAAAAGCGGTCAAACAAAATCCTGTTAAATGTGTAACCAATGTTACACAATTATGAGAGGTATGAGAAGGGGCAAAAGCTGTGTTATAGAAGTCAAGAATTCAAACTAGGTGATCACAATAATTTGCTCTTCAGATGTCCTGAAAATGTTTGTCTCTCCATTCTGGAGGTGAGGAATCCACATCGGCCTGACACACGGTTCACATTAGTCATCCGGCTTACCCAGGAAAGGTTAAGATAATGTCCAAAGTGGAAAAAATTCAGTTGTTAATTTCACACTGATCCTACATAGCATGGCCAACTATTGGTCACCCCGGGCGTCCAATGGCTGCCACTCAGAGCCTCTTTGCTCCAAACTTTCCATCTCATTTATTCCTCCTCTTCCTCTTCTTATAAGCACAGATGTAGTGGGAGCCTTCAATCAGCTTCATGATGACACAACCTCTCCATTTTCATGCACCTCAGTCCCTGTCCAACATGCCACCACGCACACACACAAGCCGACACACACACATAAACGCTCGTGCACACACACACTCCAATGCGCAAATGCAATTTGCCCAACTGGCAGACATCTGTTGATAATTATTGCCCAGTCTCAGCAGAGAACTTGTGATATTTAATATTTCCTCACCACTTGAACAAATAAGCTATAATAACTGCAAGGTACTTGACCACAGGAGTAGAGGAGATGTGCACCATGAAAGGAACTGTGTGCACGTCGGTTCAATCTGTGTTGTTTCCATAGTATTTTACCCTAGGCTTATATACTGAAAAAAAAAATCAACTTAAAAACCCACCAACTTCCATACACCCCCAAAACCACCAAAACTTAAACAGTGAACAAACATTATAAATCACTGCTTAAAAGAAGATATAAATAGTTATAAATACCTACAAACACCACACACACACACACTCTTGAACTGATGCGCTGTGGAGGTGTTGCAGAGCTGCAGAGCATCAAGAGACATTCACAAAACACTCATTAACTTACTTTACAAAGCCGCCTTTGTGACCTGCCAGATCCTTGGCTACTCTCCCTGCTCACACACACACACACACACACACACACACACACACACACACACACACACACACCACACACGGATAGTTTCTAGGCCAATGAGAAAGTACATAAACACTAAATGGGATTAAAGTTTAAATTGTTATAGCTACCTGGACATTTTTTTTCCCAAGTATGCCGTCTTGAAATATGAGACTCTTAGCAGCCTGTTAAGAAAAGAAATAAACTGCTCTTGCAGCAAATACACCAACTAATGTTTGACCTGTGCACAAACCCACCTCACAGAATTCTGCAAAAATGTAGATCTATGTTATCTAGACAATTTTTGTGCTAAAAATAGCTTTGTTGTGGAGACAATTCATGACACCGCATATATAGACACATGCACATGCAGTTATTTTCCTATAAATCATAGATCACATTGATCTAACACAAAGAGGCGGCAGTGCCAGAGTCAAAGAAAATACCATCCCACTTGAGGCTGGATAAAAATGTAAGAGAAAGCGTACCAACTGTTCTATTCTAAAACATTATTTTTTCCATTTATTAAATAATTTTAAAAGGTATGGCTGCATTTTAGATCACAGACATCTACAATTCTATAGTCAGTATTCTCCAGATTGACAGTTGGTGGCAGTAATGCAGAAACAAATACATAATGACAGGCCTCTTTTTTGAGATTTCACATAGGAAAGAATTGACAAATATACTAACCAGTTGAAGCCAACGATACAATTACAGTGATGGTGAAAATAAGACCCAAGGCAGAATAAACCTTTATAAAGAGTCATCTATTATGAATCAACATATTCTGCACCAGCAGCAGCGTGACAAAACTGATGATGATAATGAGTTTACCACGAGGCACTCCTTCCTGCCTGCCCTCACATCAAAGTGAGCAACCTGCTCAGGTTTCATCAGCGCGGAGGACCAGCCAAGGCAACGCGGCCTGTTTCACTTCCAGCAGATGAGTGGGGAGGCTTGAGGAGGAGGTCAGCAGCACACCAGGGGATTCCCTGACAGCAGCTTTGCCGGAGACCACCAAGGTGATCGGTTGATGAAATGACAGGCCGCATTCTTATCCCTGCTCCCGAGGGCAAGGAAACAGACATGGTACAGGTTGAGGGAGGATATCAATGGCATGTTTC
Source organism: Andinoacara biseriatus (assembly GCA_015108635.1). Taxonomy (NCBI): domain Eukaryota; kingdom Metazoa; phylum Chordata; class Actinopteri; order Cichliformes; family Cichlidae; genus Andinoacara; species Andinoacara biseriatus. The sequence continues at coordinate 11,629 of VUQJ01027173.1, forward strand.
ACTTTATTTTGGAGTTTAGTCTGTTTGTCTGTGTGACTGTGTGTGAAGATATCTTCATGCACACTGCCATTTACATTCAATACATCCACTGTACTGAAATCACCTGAAGAGAAGTTGGTGTTGGAGCATGAAATATTTTATAAAGGCATACTTGTTAGGTAAGACTTACAGTGAAGAGAGTTGAAAAGTAGGGAAACAACCTCCATGATGGATGATAGAGAAATAAGTATCTGGGCTGAGGGGGGGGGGGGGGGGGGTAGTATAT